>PVIJ01020865.1:0-19887 GCA_004024925.1 Scalopus aquaticus | reverse complement strand
CACCATCACCCCCCCCCCCCACTGGTAATGGTTGAGTTTTTTTTTCTGTCTCCTGCATGAGATTGTGATTTAAGAGAGCAAGGACCAGGCCAATCATGTTTCCTAGACCATATCAGCCCCTACAATGAATCTTGCACATAGCAGGTACTCAGTAAAAAAAATGATAGGCAAAGCCAAATTTTTCTAAGTCAACCTTAATAAGGACTCAAACTATTCAAGGGAGAAAGTCTCTATTTTCTATTTAAACATGTGTTTCTTATTGCAGAAAGTCTAGAATTATAGGCTTAATTTTTATGTAAGGTTAGTTTTTAGGCCGATTCCTAAAAGAGCAGTGTTTGAAGTGACCTTTATAGTTTCCTAAATACATCACCACAGAAACCTCTGACATTTACAAACTAAATAATCTAGGTACTATCTCATCAATAATAAGCTCTGTTGTTATAAACATGATTGCAGGAGACAAATGCAAGTGATGTGTGGTAAAGCAAATCACTATCCGGTTACTGTCAAAATAACAAGGACCAAATGAAGTAACAGGAAGTGATGGCAATGATCCAGATATGTCCTTCAGAGTTAAAGCAATGAGAGTGGAAAACTAACAGCCAGAAGTAGCTTCATCTTCTTCCCCCTTGGGTTATGATTCTATAATAGACGGAAGAATCAAGTTTGGGTACTTGATGATTTTTAAAAAAGGTTACATAATACATTTGTTTTGATGAATTTTGGTAAGTGCCAGTTAATTTTCTATTGTTTTATTTCCTGCCTATAAATTTTTACTTCTATAAAGAATCAAAACAAAGAACATGCAGAAGAAACAGAGTCTTTTTGATAATTTAGCACATCACTTACCAAACTACCCCCAGGTATGGATGACTGTTTGTGTTGGCAACAGAGTTCTGTGTAAATATATTAGTGAATGTGGGAGAGAACATGCGTGATTTTATCAGCAGGAAGGGACTGCCTACTTTTACAAAGAACACATACGGTATTTTTTTATTCCCAAATGCTCTAAAGGTAATGTGTACTATAGTCACTCAAATATTATGAGCTACTCTATAGGGGAAAATTTATTCTTTCCTTCCATAAGGAATAAGTCCCATAAAAGAGTTCCTATTATGTATAAAGAGAAAAATAAACCACAAAGGAATCAAGGCAAAAAAGACTACTTCATATTTTAATTTTTTAAATATTTTGTAGACTTCATCTGAATCTGAACTTCTCACCTCAAAACAACCCTCAATGTTGCAAGTGCCACACACACACACACACACACCTTGTTATATTAATCAAAGAAGGGTAATAACTGCTCTATTTATGGACATGGAGTCCCAGATCTGTGACAACAGTCACAAGATCTCTTTATATGATCAGTGACCAGGACAGGATGCTGCCTCTCAGTCATAACTGATGAGCAGGGGCAAGTGTTAAAAGGTAATAATAGATCCATTAAAACTAGAGATGGAATTAGAGGGGATCATACTCAGTGAAATAAGCCAGAAAGAAAGAGAAAAACATCGAACGGTTTCACTTATAACAGGACTATAAGGAAACCAAATAGGAGAGAGACACTCAGCGGGTGGGGGGAGGGGAGGATAAGGGCACAAAATGGAGTAGAAAAGGACACAAGGGACCACGGAGATGGATCACGGGTGAATTGGTGGTGGGTTACCCAAGGGGAATACAAAATGTAAAAGATATAAATAACAATAAAAATATATAATTAAAATAAAAAAAAAGTAGAGAGGGAAAGACATGTAAGACGTAGTGTGCATGAATATTCACAAATTTCAAGTGAGGAAACACCTAGTAGGTACAGGATACTATGTGCTGGGGAAGAAAGCACTAAGATGGAGTCACCACTATTAAAAAGTTTGGGATCCCGAGGGCATGTGTATGAATAACTAAGTGAGGGGCTGAGATAGGAAAGTACCCAAAGTTGGAGCAGGAGAGGAGAAAAGGTGAATAATGGGAGAGTGGGTGATGAAAATTTCAACCAGGGATTTGAATAAGGTGACTGAGCTGGGCCTTAGCAGAGCGAAAAGAGAGGAGAAAGGGGGAATAGCATGATGTAACACCTGAATGTGGCCATGCAGGTCTTATTAAAAAATATTGAAATAAATGTCTTCCTTGTGGCTGGAATACAGAATGGAGGGTGGGTGAAGAGACCTGAGATTAATCAGCCCTGTTTGCTTTTTCCATCAGAAAATTGGCTGACAAACAAGTAAAATATAAAGGATGCCCAGTATGAGGAAACATGGCTAAATACACAGCATATTGTGACCTCCAAGTGAAGCTGGACGTTACCCTACGCATGACTTTTTGTATCTCTTCATAGTGACTTCTGAACAGTAGAAGGAAGAAACAGTAAATCATAAACACTTTCTTCAACTTTTAAAATCCTTTGTGAGGAGAACACTAAAAATGCTTGTCCTTTTAGAGAACAATCTTTGAAAACTATTCAAGTTCTGTTTTATCCCAAATATTCTAATGGCCCTCAGACTTTTAGTCTCATTTCAAAGTTATAAATGAATAAGCACCCCAAAGAACGTGGTTATGTAATATTATCAATGTTTGCCAGAGTAGAAGTTAAGAGTGGATTAAAATACTCTTATTAATTTATTAAGAAAACAATAATATGCCCATTAATTATGTTTATGGGTTTTTTCATAAAAATGCTATATTATATAAAACAAAAACAATTACTGAGAAGACTGATATTGTTTCACATTTCGCAAATCTCTTTAATGGTTGCAATAGTACAAAAGCTGGATTTCACATCTGCTCTATGCTGAATCTCTTGCTATATGTTGCCCTTGATAAAATATAGAGAAAAAAATTCAACTTCACATCAATATATGGATGGAAAAGGCAACAACATAGTCTTTTAAGATAATTTTAGATATTTTTCTTTGGTACTATAACAAAGCTTGGCAAGTGACCTTTTATGAATTAAAAGTTTTTAATAGTTATTTACTGTGTGGAATTAGATACCACATCCAGGAATTTTTGTACTTAGATAAAAATCTAGATTAATCTAGTCTGTGTTTTGAATGAATCTTATTTTCACACATGATTTTGTAACAGCAGGCACTGGTCATTTGGAAAATAATGGTTTGCTGAATTATGCAAATCTTCCAAATGTTGACACATTTCATTACATTGTATTGAAAAAACATTATTTGTTTATCACTGCCAATCTCATAAAAAGTCTTTAAATGTTGGCAGAAACTATTATTATTATTATTATTATTATTATTATTATTATTATTATTATTAAAATAGCTTATGGACCCCCGAAAGATCTCAGGTATGTCCAGGGATCTGCATGCCACACTTAGCAATCTTGATTATGGTCTTAAATAGTCTCAATAGGTAGGCCATCAACAGCCGTTACAGACATAGATTTTAGTACATATTTTTTTATTAAAAAACCCTTTAAGTATAATTACTTCTAAGTAACAGTGAGACATAATCATCTAAAAATGTTATATTTAAATATAAAAAAATTCAAATTAGAGTAAAATTTTAAATCACTGCTAATGCCCTTAACACAGTTAAGCACCTCGCTTAGTGTTCTTCACTTGCTGTTTTATCTACTATTTTTTTCCAAATTAGTCTGAGAACACTTCATTACTCTGAATTTTTACACTTCTACACAAAGTTCCCTAAGGATCTAAGGGAGGCTTGAGCCGTATACTTTCTTCTATTCTAAAGGCGATCTTACTAGCAAAAAACCTTTACCTGTTGTTTTAAAATTTAGTAGAAAAACACTTTGACTACTCTTCCACTTTCCCAGCTTTTAAAGATATAGGTTCTTCTCTCATCTTGAAATCAAGAAGAGAGAAAATGTTAATGAAGTATAATGATCTGGTTACTCTGGGGTAAAACCCTGATAAGCATTAGCACAAAGAAATACCTTGTTCTTCTATACGTGACTACCTGTGACTAGCGTGCTATAGGCTAACATCTCCATGTTACCCTGAACATATCTTTCCTTTCTGAGTAAATGCTTTAAATGTGCTTGTATGCCATCATACTCACAGTTACGTATGAAAAATAAACACTAGTTCCCTGGTTATACTTAAAGTTTATCTTTTGACAAAAGATAAATACTTTTTACCTTTTCTAAACATTCTCCAAACAGATTTATGCTGTTATGTATTCCTTATCTTTATTACTAGAACAGTGCTAAAACAAGGTTAGTCTTTT
Source organism: Scalopus aquaticus (assembly GCA_004024925.1). Classification (NCBI taxonomy): domain Eukaryota; kingdom Metazoa; phylum Chordata; class Mammalia; order Eulipotyphla; family Talpidae; genus Scalopus; species Scalopus aquaticus. The sequence goes on along the minus strand of PVIJ01020865.1, from coordinate 15,678 downwards.
GACTTACATTGACCCCACTGTCCACTACTGGGATTGAGATAGTTAGGATAAAGTCCTTCTGGTTTTTCCAGGTTGTTAAGTACTTTTCGAATATTCATTACCTATAATAGAAAAGGAAAAGTTATTGTCAAAATCTGAAAAACAAATTTAGTATTCTTCTCTCTTTGTTGATTACAGTTTTCCATGTCAAGAAACAAAAGCTGATTTAAATGACACAGAACTAGAACAAAGACAGTGGCCACCAATTTATGAAAATACTAGTAAATGAATCTAGTCATAATGATTTACCACATACCAAACACCATACAAGGAACTAGTGAAATGTCAGTACATAAACAAAGTCATTCTCCTCTTGGAATTTGCATTCTAGTGATAATAAACAAATAAATATGTCAGGTGGTGACCAATGCTATGAAAGATATACAAGAGGTAATGAGACAGAGGGATGTGAGGTGGTAAGGCTGTGCAAAGTTACTCAGAATAGGCTAGGGAGGTGATAGGACAATGTTGGAGTAGACATTTAAAGAGGTGAAGAAGAAGGATTTCAATAGACAATCTAACCTTATAACTTAGGAAACTAGAAAGAGAAGAACAAATGAGACCAAAGCCAGTAGTAGGAGGGAAAAAAAACCCAGCAGTAATAAATGAAATTGAAATGAAGAGGACAGTCAAAAAGGTTAATGAAACAAAAAACTGGTTCTTTGAAAAAAAAACAAAACAAAAACAGACAAACCTCTAGCTAGGTACACACACACACGCACGCACACACACACACACACACACACACACACACCCCACACACAAGAAAACTCAAGTAAGTAGAATCAGAAATGAAAGAGCAGAAATTTGACAGATTTCTCAGAAATCTAGAGCATCATAAGAAATTGTTGTGAACATTTACATGCCAATAAATTGAACAACCTAAGAAGAAGTGGACAAATTATCAGAAATACACAACATTTTGAGACTGATGCAGGAACATAAAAACTGAACATAAAAATTATAGGCAAGGAAATTGAAAAGTAATCAAAAGTCTCCCAAAAAACAAAGCCCAGTTCCTCATGGTTTCATTCATGAGTTCTACCAACCTTCAAAGACAAACTATTTGTAATACCTATCCTTCTTAACCTCTTCCAAAAAACCGAGGAAAAGGGAATGCTTTCAAACACATTTTATGAAGCCAACATGACTCTGATACCTAAAAGGACATCACAAAAACCAAACCAAAACAAAAAACCAACAGATCAATTTCTCTGATGGAAAAAGAAAAAAAAATTGTCAACAAAATCTTAGAAAATTGAATTCAACAATATATTAGAAGGATCATACCTTATGAAAAAGTGAGATTTATTCCCATGATGCAAAGATGATTCAGTATCTGTAAATCAATCACTGTAACTCACCACATCAACAAAAAGAAAGGTAAAAATCTGTGATCATCAATAGATGCAGAAAAACATTTGATAAGATTCAACATCCATTTAGGGTAAAAATTCAGAAAAATGGGAATAGAAAGAACCTAGTTCAACATATTAAGGCCCACCTATGACAAACCCACAGCTAACATCATACTCAGTGGTGGGAAATGGAAAGGTTTTCCTAAAAAAACCATATAAACTTGTCTACTTTTACCACAACTACTCAAAACATAGTATTGGAACTCCCAGCTAGAGTAACTAGGCAAAGGGGGGGGGGAGGGACAACCCACAAACAAACAAACAAACAAAAAAACCCAAAAACATAAAAGGAATAAAAATTGAGAAAAAAGTAAAATTCACTATTTGCAGATGACATGATAATATACATAGGAAACCCTGAACCCTCCACTAAAAGGTTATTGATGGGCCCTTGGAGCAGGGTGGAAGTAGAGGTAAGAAAATCAATAGATTTCTTGATGGATTAGACTGGAGTTTGGCAAAAAAAGAGGAGCCTGAATGTCTTTAAGATCTTTAGTCTGAGTTGCTGGTGAAACTCATGTGCCATATACCCCGAGTGTGAAGAGCAAGTAGAAGCAAATCTAGTGGTGAGTCTGAGGCACTTTAAGTGGCAGCTATCTATTAAATCTCTTTGTGGAAATGTTAATTAGGTAGCTGGAGGTAGAGTGTGAAGTTGAAGACATACTGGGCCTGAAATGATAAAATTGGTATCAAGAGCATATAGGTAATATGCAAAGCTACGTGACAGGATGAAATAATGTAGAGAGTGAACATAAAAAGAAAAGGCCTGGGTTTAAGACCTGGGACTTTCCAATATTTAGAAGGCAAACCAGAGAAGTATTGTGTTCCTATATTCCAGACAGAAAGTGTCTCATGGAGAAGGAAGTGAGCAAGTGCATAACCTGCTGAAAGAACAAGGAAGAGGAGAGGTAAAAGTGATCTTGGATGAGGAAATGTTATGCTCACTGGTCACTGTGCCAGGTGTGGCTTGGAGAAAAGTCTGATGGGAAAGTGTTCAAGAGAGGAGGGGACAAGAAAAGAAGATGGCAGAGACAACTCTTCCAAAGAATTTTCTTGTAAAGAGGAACTGAGAAATGGGGTGAAAGTTAAGAGCAGTCGTGGGTGAACATGAATTTATCCAAATATCTCTAGGTTTGTCTCTTGAAATTATGCATTCATTCAATTGCTACTTCACATTTGTGCAACACTTTGAATTTAAAAAAAAATCACATACTTGGTTTACATAAGTTCATACAACACTATATACTTTAGATGAGGGAAAAAAGTGAGAGACATAGAAAGACATGCTTGAAGTATGTAGAGAATCATATAGACAGAGCCAGCCTCTCATACTAAGTTAGAATGGTTCCATGAAAAAACTATGGGTTTAGTTTGATTAAATGAAATGCTGTATATAACATAATTCATGACAAGTCATATTAAACTTGGTTGTTCTTTTCCAGCCAATGTTGCTGAATTTCCCAGGAGAGGATATTGTTTCTCATAAGTACTGCTTTGCAAATCATGGCATATTAGAGTCTCACCTTTTCAGCAAAGACTGGGTTTCCCGATAAGTGGCTCAAGTGCATAAACTCCAGATGCAGAGTTCCAAATTCTGCTAAAATACTACTGCCTCCTGAGGCCCAGGGCCAGTTCCGTCCAATCCCACTAAAAAAAGAAAAGAGATTGGAGAGTTACGGGTTAGACTAATTAGATTATGGGGGCAGTTCTAAATAGTGGAAGCAAAAGAAACAGTTTTGAACAATGACATCTCAGCTAATAGTCCACTCCAGATATTTAAAAATAGCCAGCCTGCTGTCCCTAACTAGCTGTCAAAGACTAGCTATCAAAGGCTTTGACTCTTACCTCCAAATTGAAAATTAAAGTTAGTTTACACCAGAAAGAGGTTGCTTTGTGCTTGGTGCTGAGAAAGAGACAAATATTTTGGAAGGCACAGGAGTCATGTAAAGATGAACATTCACTCCAAGTAAACTATAAAGCAAAATCGGACCAAAACACCCCACCGTGCTCCATATCCCACATAATTTCCTTCACTGTTTTAATTAATTTCAGTCTGAGAATCCACAGACTTTTATAGACATTGATATTATACACATTTTTTTTTTGAATATAAGATAAATTCCAAAAAATCATTGGTCCCTCTTCAGGCCCTTTATTCATTTACCCTTCCTTATGCACACTCTTTCACAATATTTTACCAATTTTCTAGGTATAATTTCTAAGGCACTCATTCTTTTTCCTCTTTAATTTATGCTCAAGAATTTCAACAAACTTATGTAATTCAAATCTGAAAGGGGTCAAAAGCATAAGCTTCAAAAATTATTGCCTCTTGACTCAAACAAATAATTAATTCTAAATGCACACATAAATACACATAGCTAAAAGTTGAAAACTCACATTTTGGCTTTAGTTCAGATGCACATTTATTGGATGACTACTATTTGCTATGAACTACACATAGAACTGGGTTACATGGGTGGGTATATGAAAACAATCACTTTTTTCTTTAAGACCTTATGATATAATGGGAGTGAAAGATCAAAGCATAAATGGTTCCAACGAAATATGGCAAATGCTAAAATAAGTGTGCGAGTTCTCCACACACCTAGAGGCAGGACATACAGTCCAACATGGTGGGGGTCACTGATGACTACTTCAAGGAAGAGATTCCTAAATTGATTATTTTTTTCAAATTTTATTTTATTTATATCTTACATTATTGTGTATTTCCCGTGGGTTACCCACCACCAATTCACCTATGAACTGTCTCCATAGTCCCTTGTGCTCTTTTCTCCCGTTATGAACCCTTATTCTCCCCCTTCCTCGCTGAATGTCTCTCATTTATGGTTGCCTGCTAGTTTGTTGTTGTTGTTTGTTGTTGTTGTTATTTTCTCCTTCTGATCTCTTATTTGGTTCCCCTATATTCCTCCTATAAGTGAAACCATTCGATATTTTTCTTTTTCTTTCTGGCTTATTTTGCTGAGCATGATTCCTTCTAGCTCCATACATGTTGCTGTGAATTGCATGAGCTTATCTTTTTTGTTTGATGAGTAGTATTCCATTGATTCTTAAAGGATAAGCAAGAAGCAGTGAGGGAAGGATGGAGAAAGGGAGAACTTGAACATGGAGAGACACAGCAGAAGGGCTAGCCAGGAGCTGAGGTAGCTTCTAATACTGGTGAATAGAGGGCAGGAGAGGTGACAGTAGAGAAAGCAACAAGATTAAGTCAAAGGCCAGTCCTAGAGGCCTGTGGACTTCTCATTATCCTCTCTTTCCAAGTTGGACTCTTTTAAAGACTGTTCTTGGTTTCCCTAGATTTCGTACCTGCTCTGTTTTTTTGCATTATGTCATTCACAACTATGAATAAGCCCCTCCAGTTCTATCACTTGTTCTGCCGCAGGGCTGCTGAACAATGCTGAAGAAAGGAAAACAATAAGGAAAATTGACCCTATTTCTTTTTTAGAGTAAAATCTAGATTTATTTTTAAAGATTTGTTTATGTGTGCATACAAGCTGGGGTACAGGCCAGAGAAGTGGGGTAGTGAGAGGGTTCACCAGAGACAGAGCGGGGAGCAGAACAGGCAGATATACGGAAATACACTGCTGAGGGGAGCAGCGGGCCAGGCAGGAGAGGTCTGCTGCGCCATGTGGGAATCTCCCCAGCTGGGCGTGGAACTCGCGTCGCCGCTTCCAATAGCTCCACAGCGCAGTGCTTAACCACTGTGCCACCAGGGAGGCCACTAAAATCTAGATTTTATTCCCAAACACAAATTTACCGTTAACCTAATAAAAAGTGAAAATAAATAAAAGCGATCTTAAAATACTGTATTTGAGAAAATAACTTATATTTATTAAGTTCTGGGGGTGTTGAGTCAGTTTTTATTTTTATGATTGGCTTAGATAAAAGAAATATCCAATCATTCAAATAGAACAAACCTACTTTAAAATTTTAGCAACATGGGGCACACACACATAGTAATTGGTCATTACCTTGCTGTCATGATGCATTATTTTTGTATTCCAGTCATTCCATCATTGACCAAAATCAGTAAGCCTAGAAAGCAAAACTATACATTTCTATGTTTTAGAGACTGCTAAGCACAGATCTATATCACAAAATAAGTGAGAGGGAATGACAACTTCACCCTGGGGAAGGAAGAGGACAGGGTGCTGAGGAAACACAAACTATTTCTAGATTGTTACAGACCTTTCTTTTCAGTTCAGGGTATCAGAGAGTGTGGTGGCACCCTCAGATATGAAATATAAGCAAATGTAGATGCATTAAACTAAAATGCAAGTTGCTTTTCTATCCATGCCTTTGTTGTCTGCTATTAAATGTGTTTAATCAACAGAAAACCAGAGATATATGGAAGATTTTTCACTATGTCAAAAAATTTAAGATTTAAGGGGGGGTCACACATGTTCTGATTTCTCCTTCTTTGTACACATTCATATTAGGAGAAAGACAGTACTTATTTTGATCACTCTTTATTTATATAGGGAGCAAGAGTATTAAAAGCACTAGCAAAGGTTATGTCATATTAACAGAATGAAAGCTGGATTTAGGCTACATGATATATTATGTGAAAGAATGACTGGCTATTATTCTCTCAACCTGGAGAATTACTGTATCATAATTTTAGTGAAATTATTATTATAATATATAAATATTATATACAGTAAATATATAAGTAAAATTATAAGATGAATGGTTGTATCGGCTGTTCAATATAGGTCAGGGAAGGGTTTCAAGAAACCAGAGAGAGTGTTATCAAATTTAGACATTAAGTAAGGTCACTTGCCTTTTCTTAGGCACAGCTGTAAGACCTGAATGTTGGCTTTGGGGAGACCATGGGGAACACAATTTGGTTTCTTATAGCTAAAACAAAACTGTGTTGGGGAAATAGCTGTCTATCTGCACAATAAATGTGAACCAAGTAAGAATCCAGTTTTGGACACTCACAAATGATTTTTTTTTTTAAAGATTTATTTATTTATGCACACAAGCTGAAGTGCAGGCCAGCGGCGTGGGATGGTGAGAAGGTTCACCAGAGGCAGAGTGGGGAGCAGAATAGGCAGATCAACTGAAATACACTGTTGAGGGGAGCAGTTGGCGAGGCAGCAGAGGTCTGCGGCACCATGTGGGAATCTCCCAGGCCCAGGGTCGAACTTGCGCAGCAAAGAACTTACTCCGCTGCAGCTGCTGACAGCTCCACGGGCCAGCGCTTAACCCATTGTGCACCACCGGGAGACCCACTCACAAATGATTTCTAAGATTTTTTTTTTGCCTTTAAGTTCTGGAGTCTACTGAGGAATCTATGTATCTAAAGGGCTTTAATTTCCAGTATAGCATATATGGACACCCAAATGGTGGGTTTATGGTAAAAGGAAAGGAATCCAGAGAGAATTCTACACCGCTGGTCTTGGGGTCAGTTTCTTGGGCATCCCATGATACCAAAGGCTAAGTTTTCTAGACCCCAGGGTCAAAATGAATCTCACTTAAGGGAGTAGGGATTTACAATATCTTTCAGTATCATTATCACAAAAGCAGTCCTGGTGTTCCTTATTTTATCTTTATTTTACAAATGCTAATAATATTTTGGAAAAATATTTTAAAGATAAAATAACAGTTTGTGTTCAGAAACTATTAGTTCCATAAGGCAGGCATAAAAGGGAAGAATATTTAAATTTTCCCAGTCACGTTATAATGACTGCATTTTAGGCCAAAATGATGTATCAGCATATGGAAATGTATACACAAAAAGGCAATTAACATGATTTGGGATGCAGCCAAGTATTTGGTTCAAAATTTCCTGGAACAGAACGCCAAACTTTCGTAACACTCTAATTTGATTTATTTCTATTTCTTCCAATACACAGTTCTTCCATTTTAAACTGGAGCATTATTTAATGTATATATTTCAATTTTTAATTTAAATTTTCAGTATTCTATAAAGGCAATGATTCTTTGAGATCTTTTTGAAAATGTGGGATAACATTTTATTTTGACTTAGAGAGTACAACTTGACTGTAGATTATTAGCAGTGGTAACATACTTCTTCATTCTACTACACTCATATGTAAGAAAGTATAATTATTTACTGGCCTCATAGCCCTAATAAACAATGGACATTTTATGTTTTTCCTTCTCCCTCTTGGGAATGGTTAACTAGCATCCAAGAAAGCACTACTGTACTGATGATGCTATTCTACTCACACTGAATACCATGAGAGAGCTGCAAACTCTTCCTAGAGCTTCTAATGTTCTGGATTGAAGGTATATCCTGTCATAATAATCTAAAGAATAACCTAAAGTTTTATGTTATAGTGACTACCCAGATACAGTTTGGATCATTAACAAATACATTTTGGCTACTCAGTGCAATCAAATGCAACAAATACAAGAATTTATATAGCTGAAATGATTCTAAAAAGTCTCCAGATGAATCTATAAACAAAGCATTAAATAGTTTAAGTCTTGACTGGCTCTGACTTTCAACTTACTCCTCCTTGTTGCTTGCTATTCTATGCAAAATGGGAAATGGGACATTAAATAATTTTCTTGAGGATTCTTGCCTGAATAGTTTCTGGTTAGCTGATCAATAAAATAGTTTCTCTCAAATTCATAATCCAGAATATAGATTATTCCTTGTGGTTCTGGAGTTAATAAGTTGTGATTGAAAAAAAATTCTCTCTATTCTGCATATTATGGTAAAGCTTTACTTATGTATGCAAATAGAAGGGCACACAGGGATACTTAATTCAAAAGAGTAAATAATCCAATATTACTCTTTTTGTATATTAGCACAAATTATGAAGAATAATTAGATAGTTCACAAGTGATTGTTTCATTTAACTGTATTCCCAGAGCTAACTGATTTTGAGAAGCAATTTTGGCTTTACTTATTGCAAATTCCTGAAAAGGTTCTCCTAGTGCCAATATTGCACGTTTTTTAGTTTAAGACCTCATTAAGAGTTGGACTAACAATTCTTGGGACTAGCATTTTAAGACTAGTCAAGATTCTATCATAGCTCATTCATAAAAATTCTAACTGGGAAGGTCTATTCCCCCAAGAACTATCCTATTAGGGAAAGTTGACTTACAAAGGGCAGCCACTGGACTGAATTAATTAATAATCCATAGCTTATTCTTCACGCGGCATGTATATCTCTAAAGTATTCTTGTTTTTAATTTCCTTAACCAAGGGCCAAATTAATCTTTTAAATATAGTCACATCTTGTGCCATCTTATGGGTAGTTGTTTTTTAATAAATTGAAATGGAATACTTATTATTTCAGTTTATTCTTACCCTCAATATTGTTGCCCTTGTATTTGAAAATGTTGGGATAGAGGAGAAGCTAGGGATTACAAAAACGGAGACAGTGAGAAGTCCTTTTAATTCCAAAAATGCCAAACTTCTGTATTCCAGATGTTCTTCTGCTAAGATCTTGCTAACCACTATCAACAGGGAAATGCTTATCAAAAGCCACAAGGAGGTATCACTTCACCCTTTTAGGAGGGCTATCTTCAAGAAGACAAGGGGCAACTTTTTTTTGGCAAGGTTTATCATAGCATTATTCATAATAGCCAAAATACAGAAACAACCCAAATGTCCATCAATGAATGAGTGGATATGTGGTCTATATTCACAACTGAGTATTACTTAACCATGAGAAAGGAAGATATTCTGTCATTTGCAACAACATGGATGGACCTTGAACACATTATGCTGAGATAAATCAGTGAAAAACAAGCACTATATGATATTACTTAACTGTGGAATTTACAAAAGTCAAACCTGTAAAAAACAGAGTAAAATGGTTGTTATCAGGGAATGGGGAATGGGAGGTAAAAGTGAAGTTGTTTAGTGGTACAAACCTACAATGAGTAGCAAAGTATGTTGACTATAGACAATAATATCATACTTTAATCATCTAATGTGGTAAATAGTGCTAGGTTAGCTGCTAGGTTAGGGCATTCATTACAATATATGAATGTATCGAAGTAACATGTTTTACACCTTTAATGTTCACAGTGTTATATGTCAATTTTGCCCTTCCTTTTAAAAGAAATGAAAGTTGGCAGTTTTTAAATATACTTAAAAAAAATCTTTTGAAGAAACACTATTCAAAAGGATACATGCACCCATATGTTTATTGCAGAAACAACCCAGATGCCCAAAAATAGATGACTGAATCAAGCAGATGTGGTACATATACACAATGGAATACCATTCAGCATTCAAAAAGATAAACATATGCAATTCACAGCAACATGGGTGAAACTAGAAGGGATCATGCTCAGCGAAATAAGCCAAAAGGAAAAAGAAAAATATCGAATGGTCTCACTTATAACAGAAATATAGGGGAACCAAATACAAGAGGGACAATCGGTGAGAGGGGGGGAAGATTGGGGCTCAGAACAGGGGAGAGGGGAGCACAGGGGACTGTGGTGACGGTACATGGGTGAATTGGTAGTGGGAAACCTACAGGGAATACAGTAATGTAAAAGATATAAATAAAAATAACAATTGAAAAAAAATCTTTTGAAGAAATGAAAACACTGACATTATAGGGCCTGTCTCTCAATAATTGGGAAAATTTTACTTGGTTTAGGAAGGCTGAAAGTCTGGCACCAGTGATCTTAAGACACTGCTGAAGCTTGGAGCAATTACTGTTGGAAAGAACAACTCACTGTCAATTATGCCAATACTAATGTTAGTTTTTGGCATAAGTTCTGAGACCTAAAAGGATAATATTAAATGATTTTGTTCAACAGGTTAAAAAATAAGCACTTTGGAGATACCTACTGCCAAACTCAGCAAATAAGAATGAGCCTGTCTGTCAACCACAATTTATTGAGTGCTCACTATATGCCAGCCACCGTGCAAAGCCAACATCAAATACTGTTGGCAACGTGCTAAGATTGTTTTAATGCTCAAGATTGCCTGCTTTGAAAATCTGGACAGTTGGAGTATCCACTGCAACTCAATTAAATTTTTGTTCAGGCTCTTGAGTAGAGGCAAAAGTTTTTGGAGAATAGTTTGTTTTTTTCTATGGGCAATCCTCAGAGATCTTTGGCAAAGAAATCAAGTGGGTCTAATTAAATTTTTATAAAGGAAGTGAACTTTGTTTGATGACATATGTGGAACATTGATATTTTCTTACCACAGTCAGCAGATCCTTCCTTTTCCAGATATTTAACTACTTGGGAGTAATTGGGAAATACTCATTTCGTGATGCTTGATAATTAGTTATCACTATACTTCAGAGTGGGTAATTTTGTTTTTAAGGCAAGATCAGTACAATAAATACTAAATTAAGAAACCTATAGTATGAAAATGTAGCCAAACACTACATATGCTATTCAAATTCCCAAATGATGAATTAAGAGCAAGAAGTTAAAAAAAATGATGATGTCTAAGTAATCGGGGCCAATACTTTGTGTGTTCTTTTAAAATGTATTATGTATATGCAGGTATTTCTCTTAATATCTAAAGTAATTCTAGCTAAACAAAAGAAAAAAGGAAACCAACTAGACAGTTAATTAAGCCACCTTGTAATTGAAACTCACAACTTTTCTTAGTTTTGAATTCTTACATAAAAGGTATCACACAAACAGTATTGTGTGTATGGATTGTGGTAAGAACAAACAGATTCAGGAATTACTCTGAACAGATGCTAGAAAATAAAACTACCAAGCTACTTCATTCTCATTTTCCTGCCTTCTGCCTACAACTTATGGTTCAGAGGCTGTTAAAAACTGTGTTATGAAACAGTTTGGCAACTGAAGTCTTAGAAACATAAAGATTAGAAAAATAATGACAAAAGAATAAAGAGATCAATGGAGAATAAAAATAAAGAGGAAGAATAAATTGTTGAGGAAAACAGCAATAAAGACAGGTATTCTCTCCAACAGAACATGAACTATTAGGATAGTAGTAGGTCCTCAGTGACATCTCTATATAAAATGCAGTCCATGCTAAAGAATCATCTGTGCATAATTAGCTGCATAATGCCTTATGACAGCTTCTCTATTATTTACCTTTTTATATTCTTAAACACATCTCCCTAACTGGGGAAAAAAGACCTAACGGCAGAGATACATTTGGGCTGCTTCTACCTTGCCCCTCTACCCCTTATATATTTCAACAGTAGGCACTATAATTTGATGATTGTACACTAAACATTTCAGTAATAAATCCATTTCTATATTTAATCCATATAGTTTTATAAAATTCAGGAAGTACTCTAAGGTTGATTACTCATAATTAAAATACTCTGCATGTGTTGACACTTAATTTATGTTTATCTTTAATATATATGCTTATACGTTTTTATTAATCTATATTCTTGGAAAAAATATTGAACAATATAACCAACCTCCTAATAAGTCTTACAAAGTAAGAGTAATCAAAATGGATAGTTTATGTCCTCTGAGCTCTGGGTAGCTTTGTAATGCTAATATTAACATTAACTGCAAAGCATGAAAGCAGAAGGCTGGCTATGTGACTGAAGAACAAGGGGTAGGGGGAGGGGAACTCCTGAGAGAGGAACAATGGAGATCTGGTAGGAGCAGATGACACAGGGACCTGAATATTATTTAACTACAAGAAAGGAGGATAACCTACCATTTGCATCAACATGGGTATTCCTTGAACAGATTACCAACAATTTACTGAAATTTCTTATATATGTAACCTTAGTCACATATGCAAGAGACAAAGTTTCCAAAACACAAACAGAAATATACAATACATATATACTGTACATATAAGATGTTTCATGAAAAAAAGTATCTTGACACTTTCACAGTATTCTAGTGTGTGAAACTTATTCAACAATTTTTCTTTTTAAGTTTTATTATCATCAATATTGTTGCATATTTATGAACAAGTCTCTAGTATAAAATTCTACAAGTGGAGTTTTCAGGCATAAAGTACATATTTAAAATATAATTAACAGGGCCTCCCCGGTGGCGCAGTGGTTAAGCGCTGCGCTGTGGAGCTGTCGGCAGCGGCGATGTGAGTTCGACGCCCGGCCAGGGAGAATCCCACATGATGCGGCAGACCTCTCCTGCCTCGCCCGCTGCTCCCCTCAGCAGTGTATTTCTGATCTGCCTGTTCTGCTACCCGCTCTGTCTCTGGTGAACCCTCTTGCCGCCCCACACCTCTGGCCTGTACCCCAGCTTGTATGTATAAATAAAAAAATAAATCTTTAAAAAAAAAATATAATTAACACTCATCATCATCATCATCATCATCAAACACTGCTTTCTGAAGAGTTTGCTCCATACATATCTCCTCTAACTGCATGAGAATGTTTTAACTACTTGTCTTGTCATTTATCAAAATTTCTAAGCTTAGTAAATCTGCTAAGTCACCAATGCTGTTCATCACATGCATATAAAAATCCTGCATACAAAGTTAAAGGATTTGTTCTTTTTAATAAAGTGAGATTACATTATACACATTACTTAGTAAAATACCTGCTTCAATTAGTGGCTCATCATAGACACCTTTCCAGGCTAATCATTTTTAATGGCTACATAATATGCCATAAAATGGAAAATAACATTTTACAAATCACATTTTAAACCAGTTCTCCATTGATAAATCAGTAGGTTTAAAATTACAATAACATATTAACCATTTGTAAGGTAAAAGCTTTTATAAAGCTTTTCAAACATTAAAAAACTTAACCTTCTATCTATCATGACTTTTGCAAGTTTTCCCTCAATTTGCTGTTCTTTTGATTTTTGTCAGTTCTTGTTATATTAGGTTTTATATGGCTAAAAATTCCCAATTTCCCCCAGATCTGTTTTTGGTTTTATGCTCCATTTAGAAATTCTTCTCTCTTTACCCATGGGAATATTTTAAAAATTATAAAAATTTAGGCAGCAACTTCAGTTAGAGTCACAATGAAAAACAGCTTATTTTATATAAATAAGTATAAAATGTATACTTTTGAACTATGCTTATTTGATATCTTTTAAAAATATACTGTCTTAGGCTCACATGTTCATTAACCTGATTAATTAAAGCCATTGAATATTTAAGTATTCTAAAGATAATTTTTCTTACTAATTTTCTTGACTTTACTGAAAAAAACTTACTGATTTCTTTCTTTCCTTTAGTAGTTTCATCAATATTTTTTTTCATTCAGAGAGGAAGAAAAAAATTGCATTTAAACAGCAATGGAAAGCATTTTATCCAAAAGAATTTACATAACTGAGAAGCTATAGGTAAATCAGAGAGTGGTACAAATATTCTTTAAACATTATTTGTACAATTAGAGAATTGTGAGCAAGTCTCAAACCTCTAAGGCAGCAATCTCCTCATCTTTAAAATGAAGTAACACCTGCACAACCCATCTCATAGGAATTTAGTGGGATCAAATGGGATAATACACATGAAAGTGCTTTAAAACTATAAAGAGTTTAGCTCAGAAAAGTATTTTTATCTTTTGCATTAAGCAACTGACATTTAGCTAGCTAAAAGAAATCTGTTTTTGGGTTTTTCTGTTCAATTTTAGAGATGTCTACTCAATAAAAATAAATTCACCAAATGTTCACTTGGAGATAGGAATGATAACACAAGTAATAATGGAACAAAGTAAGGCATTCCCAAGGTTTAAAAATGTGACAAATTGCTACTGTTTTAACAGCCAACTTTCTTAAAGCAATTTAACTGCTGTACACTACCAAACATATAACACTTTAAGAAAGCTTTTACATGTCTTACAAACCTTCTAGAAAAAGGTAATTAAAAATATTTTTAGTAATAAGAGACAGCTGCACAAACCAATGATATATTATATGAGTTAATCAGAAGGTGTAGAAAAAATCCTACCCACCTCCCCAAAGGTAAAAAATTTTAATCTGTTTTGGACAGGTGCAGTATATCCTTTCTGCAAGGTGGCTGAAAAATCAATATGAGTCCTTATTGAATCATCATTTAAAAAATCCATCTACTTATGAATACCCATATGCATAGGAAATTAGTAAAGATTATTCTCTTAAATTATACTGCCAGAAGAGAACTTTTGTCACAACATTCATTTTAGAATTATTTCCAAAAGCCTACTACACAGCTCTCTCTTCGGCCCAAACTTGTTCATTATGCCAACTACTTTGCTAAAGATAACATAAAAGATTTGCAAAGGACTATGATTTGCAGTGTTGCTAACTCAATCAACAGTGAACCAATGGGTTAAATCCAACAGAAAGTTCAAAGTTTAATTCTAAAGGTTAAAGAATCAGTAACCTAGGGATTTTTCTTAGCAAGTATGAAAAATGGTGTAAAAGAATTTTTGAAATTAACCTAAAATTTAAATTTAATTAACATTACTTTCATACAATGCACTGCTTTCGAGTAAAACAATTTGATTCTCATTACAATTGCTGTAACTAAATGAAGAAACACAACCAATGTTATAATTTATAGTTCTTCACAGACTATATCTACACTTTTAAAAACAGCCAGTGAGTGTCTGCTTTAAATGAGGGTATGGCAGTAAGGTCATGATTTATATAATTTAGAATAACTGAGATATTACCAATTATTATGTATTAAAATATTATCTTATTTTCAAATAGAAGATAATATATACAAACTGATTCATAATATACTTTTTCTTTAAAATAAAACTCCCTAGTGAAAACACGCAATAAAAAAGACAAAAAGAAAAGTAATGTTGATCAGATGCAACAAGGTAAAAAAAGCTCAGTTTTTCAAGTCCCTCAAACAAACTATAAATGTATTGTCATCAGATCATTAATAGTTACTAGAGCCAGAAACCTGATGCTTTATCAAAATTTGGGTTTTTGAGCATGAAAAAAATTATTTTTCTCTTTTTAGAGGATTTAGTTCTTTTTTTTTTTCCTAAAGATTTATTTACTTAAGCATACAAGCTGGGGTACAGGCCAGAGGCGTGGGGCAGTGATAGGGTTCACCAGAGACAGAGTGGAGAGCAGAACAGGCAGATCAGAAATACACTGCTGGGCCTCCCCGGTGGCGCAGCGGTTGAGCGCTGCGCTGTGGAGCTGTCAGCAGCGGCGACGAGAGTTCGACGCCCGGCCAGGGAGAATCCCACATGGTGTGGCAGACCTCTCCTGCCTCGCCCGCTGCTCCCCTCAGCAGTGTATTTCTGATCTGCCTGTTCTGCTACCCGCTCTGTCTCTGGTGAACCCTCTCGCCGCCCGACGCCTCTGGCCTGTACCC
>PVIJ01020864.1:0-19886 GCA_004024925.1 Scalopus aquaticus | reverse complement strand
AGAGAGCCCAAGCCCATTCTGCCCACAGCACTTGCTGCCCCTCTTATCTTCTTATTATCTTCCTGCTAGGAAGAGACCAAAATGGGTTGCTCTGAAGGGCAGGGGAGATTTCTAGCTGGGCCTGAGACAGGCAGACTTTCTCTTTCTGATCTGGACTTGGAATATCAGAAGCGGTCTTGGGCAGCTAATGGTGCATCCCTGAAATGAAAGGCCACTTTGAACTTTGGAAAGCAGAGGAAGTCAGCTGAGAGAACGATAAACGGATAGGTGGATAGATGGACAGAGAGAAGGCAAGAAGTAAGGATGAGAGAAGGAACATTGGGTCCCTCAGAAGAAGTTAGAGAGATATTGTGTGTGAGTGCAATGCCCGTGTGTGTGTATGTATGTGTGTGTGAATGAAAGTGTGAGTTAATAAGCTTCAATTCAGAACCTAAATCAACACTAAAACAAGTGACTCATAGAGTCAGCAAGTGTGTGTGTGTGTGTGTGTGTGTGTGTGTGTGTGTGTGTGTGTGTGTATGACAGAGAGGGCAAGAAGATAGGTCAGAGAGGAGGTAGAGGAGGTGCCGATTTGTTACTTTCATGCTCTAGCTTTGTTCTCTGTGTGACCCAGATGTATCTTTACATTTCTTACTGGAAATATGAAATGATCACTTGAGAAGGTTTTTGTTCTTTGCAATTACACTTTCCTAGCCCAGTTAGTCTGTGTACATTGTGGGTCCAGTGTTTCCATGTCTCATCTAGATTCCTGGAGACACATCCTTGATTCTCCCTTAGACACAGACCTACCTGCTCTACATTCTCCTGCTAAGTTATCTGTACTCTTAAGCAGCAGAAAGTCAAAGGACAAGTGGCAAGAATCATATTCTACATTCTTCTACCCATGTTTTCCTCTTTAGCAGGTGTGTGTGTGTGTGTGTGTGTGTGTGTGTGTGTGTGTGTGTGTCCCAATCCAGTTTGGGAAAACCAATGTCCATGCTCTCTGCAGCCTTCAGGTGCCCATTGTGGGCCTTCTCATGCGTTACACCATCAAGCACACAACTTTCTGTCTTCTGATCTGAGGTACAACTGGGTATGTTTACTCTAGAAACCACTGGTTAAAGCAAAAGAGCTAAACACCTGTGAGATCAGTGTGGTCCCAAGTCTAGGGCTGGCGGGATCTGTCACCTGCTTCGGCCTAGAGGACAGTAGGGGGAGGGAGCAGTCAATGGTGCTTCTGTGACTCAGAGGTGGGGGCTAGAAGAATCAATCTAGCTTGCTCCTTTATGACTTAAGTATCATTTGGAGTTTATGAAATAATACATAAACACCTACTCATTGAAGACAACCAAACAGAGATAAAGAGGAAACTTCCTCCAGCCTAAATGTCCATCGATGGGTGTCAGGATCAAGATGATATGGCAAGCCACACCACAAAGTTGTACAGAGTCAAGAAAGGATGAAATGCAGCCATTTTCAGCAAAATGGACGGTGTTTGAGAGAATTAAGTGTAAGAAAGTCAGAACAATAAAAACAATTAAGGACAGCAGACAATTTGATAATGTAAAACACTTAAAAAAAAACAAACTGGACATCAATAACCATCCTAAAATTTCTGAGGTTGAGTGAGGGAGGGGGGAAAGGGACAAGGGGATTAAAAAGGGGGAGAGAGACACACACAGTCTTAGAGTCTTTTTCAGATTGAAATGGGGTTTTAAGCAAAAATGATACTGCCCTCTTCTGCATGTCATATTTTACACCTGAGGCACAGAGCTGGTGCTGAAGCCTGGAAGTGTCTCCCACCAAGTGGGAGGCTTGGTGAGCCTTTACACTGGTCTCTCCTCAGACTTTAATGAAGTGTATTTCTTTTCCTGGTGGAGGAGAGTCCCCATCCTAGAGGCTGCTGAGGCACCTTATGAACACCATGATGAATTTCTACTGCCTCAGATTGCTGAGTTTGGCAAATCTCTTTAACACAGTAAAAGTTGCTAAGTATCTCAACCAGCTGTGGCCTTATTCTGCTCATGGAGTGATACAGCAGGACATTACTCATCCCTTAGAAAAAGGCTATGAAAACATCCCACAAGACAGTAAATTACATGAAGCAGGTGCCTGCAGGAGAAGACTAAACATTCCACAGCCAACCATGATAATCTGGTACTGACTTCTGTTTCCTGAAAATCTAATTTATTTCTTGTCTCTCAATTAAAGTGGGGCTTTAGGCAAAAATGACATTGTAGTGGCTGGGCTTAATGTTCTGACACAGAGGATGCTGGTCTCACTTTATCTGCCAAGTTTGGTTGGGACAATTTTTATAATGAACCAGCAAATTCTTCCAAAGTCTTTACTTTTGTTTAGTTTTTTAGTACTTTACCTCCAAAATTTAGACTCATAGAGTAAGATTGTCTAGGAAGAATTATAAAATCATGTAACAGGATGGTTTGCTAAAGAGAATAAACTGGAGTCAGAAATTTCTGTCTGGTTGAGCCTTCAATGTTCCCTTTTATCTGTTTATCATATTTTTCTTCCAAATAGAATCATACTTACTGGGAGGTCTGCCTGCCCCTTCTGCCCCTGGCAGATATTGCTAATCCGCCCCAGATTTCTCTCTTGACATAGAACCCTCTCCCCATTTGGCCCTCAATGGTCACTATGAATTGGTAAAAAGTTTCACATTTGTTATGAAACAAATATGCTTTGGGGATGATGAATTTTGTTAATGAAAGGTTTTGTTTCCTTAAAAATTGAAAGCCACTCATCTACTGAAATTCTCTCATTTTAGAGATAAAAATGGAGGCTCAACTGGGCCAAAGATGTAGCATAAATTTATGGCAATTTTCAAAATTATAGTTATTGCCTCTTGTCTCAGAGAAGAATATGATATTTTATGTTTTCTCTTGTCGTGAGCCTCATTTCTTCTTTGTAATTGTCTACAAACATCTTTCTTGTGAATGATCTGCCCATACACTGAATATGCTTACTTCCATGGAAATGGTCCCTTTGTCACATGAGAGGAATAGTGAGTGTGCTCCTTTTGCAGTCCTACCAGATCTGCAAAGATCTCATATCCAACTAGTAAGAGGAAGAGAGAGAATGTGGGAGTGGAAATGGAGTGGGAACAACCTCACTGAACATGGTATTCCAAGTATTTCACATGTGTTGTTTCATCAAACTCAGACATAACTGCAGCAGACTCTGAATAACCCCACAAGGTAGACTAGTTATAATGGAGAAGGGAACAGAAGTTGGAGATATAAAACACTTCTATGGACCACCTAACAAGTAAGAGCTTTGTCTAGATCTGAACCTTAAAGGGTATTGCAGTTGACCCTGAACAATGTGGGGATCATGGGGCACTGACCATTGCACAAGCAAAAGTCCACGTATGACTACTGACTCCCCCAAAACTTAACCACTAATAGCCTTCTGTTGACTGGAAACCTTACCAATAACTGTAGAAACAGCTGATTAACACATGCATTGTATGTTATGTATATCACATATGTATTCTTATAAGGTAAAGGTAAGATGTATAATGTACATAAGGTACCTAATTCTTGTAAAGAGAAGAAAATTATTAAGAAAATCATAAGTGGATCATCACATTCATCTGCACCGTCTTCATGTGGAGTAGGCTGAGGAAGTAGAGGGGTTGATAAAAATCCACAATTCAAACCCGTGTTGTTCATGGGTCCACTGTATTCCAAAGCTTGTGCTTTTGCAAATTTAAGGTATATGCTAATTTATTGTGAAAATATAACTTTTCATAGTTCTTGAATATCCAAATCCCCTGGCTTCTGTGGAGCCGATCTGAGCAACACTGCCTTGGAAGTGGAGTGCGCTGGGTTAGAGAAGCAAAATAGCAAAGGAGTTTAGAGCTACCAACTCTGAAGCCAGACCGTGGCTGGGTCCTAGCTCCAGTGCCTCCCAGATGCATAAAATGGGACAGGTTGCTTATTATCTCTGTGCTTGTTCCCTCCTCTGTAAAGTGCAGTTGATAACAGAATCCATCTCATAGTGTTGATGTGAGGATAAGGTCACTGCATACATTAGAAAGTATGGAAAATGGTACCTAGAGTACCGTTCAGAAAAATATTTGGTGCTAGTAGATAGCTGGGAACAAAATGAAGCACAGAAATCAGGCTGTAGGACTGAGCTGATGATTTCAGAATACACATACATTGATTTTTCTATACTGTTTGACAAATAGTAACACAAAATTAAAAACAACAATAACACATTCTCACATTCTGACCTCTGGGAACATATTCTCCCAGTCTAATTGAAGAAATACTGCAAGGACCTGTTATTTGTTAAAATATTGAGTAAACTTTGGCTTCTCCTACTAAGAATGAGAGCTGTGTAATGCTCTTACTTATGACTGAGAAATTTTACAAACTTCATTTAACCAGGGAAATGAGTTCACAATAAACAAAAAATATACGACCCGAATTGGTGAATTGATAGTGAGTTGATGCCTATTTGCAGACTGGAGTTCAAGTCCAGGGTTGACAGAATTCAGAAGCTAAGGGGAAGGTCTGGATGCCAGGTCACTTATGTCTATTACTGAGTTCTATGCAGAGCCCACAGCCCCTGCTTCTCATTGCATCCTGGGTCTTAGATACTTTCCGAGGCAAGTTTTCAAGTTCTTTGTCACTGTAGAGACACAGGAAACCTGAAGTTACACCAACTGCTCAGATTGGCTTTCTGATCAGAAGCAGAAAGCGTTTCACTTCTTTGAAACAATTTTCTTATAAATCAAAGGAAAAAAGGAGCTGGCGGCAGGAAAATAGGCACAAAATTATCTAACAACCAGCATCATTTGCCTCCTCTCCAGTGCTTAGCCCTCCTGGTTCATACTTCTTATATCAAAGTGCACTCTCATGCAAAAAGCAGCTGGAGAGCATCAGGAATTTTCTCAGGAACAAGCAGCTTGTTGATGAAAGAAGGTAAAGCTCGAAAAAATGCTCAGCAGACAATAGAGAGCCTAAATCAATGAGGCAGAAATGAAAGCTTCCCCATCATTTCAATCTGATCAATCTAATCACAGAGCTAGAAGGTCATGAAGTAGAAATGTCCCTGGGAAACCTGATAGTACAATTACTGTATGATAAGATGGGATCCAGAAAGCTACTATCTTCCCCCAAGGCTAAGGGCAAATAACTTGTTTTTAACAGCCAGGAAAGGACAGTCTTTTCATGTCTTCCTTCACAAGCCCACAGTTCTTTGCCTCCTCTCTCTGTCCTATAAGGGCTCTTGTTAAAAATGCAGGCATGATGCCAGCTACCAAGGTAGACAGATCTGGAATAGATGACAAATAAAGTAATCTAGCACTATTATTAACAGCAGGCATGTTGCTCCTGGGCTGCTTTATGGCTCATTTTCAATGCACCGTCCTTATCCAAAAAAGGGAAATGTATTTCTTATGTCTCAGGTAGTTACAATGGTCTGCAATGAATGGGAATCCTCTGACAAAGCAATCAATTTTTCCATGGTTGGCAGGTGAGTAAATTGGGTTTTACTAGGAGTTATTAAATATGGGTTTTGGCTGATTTACTACCCGCTGGGTTTCCATGGAAGTTGAGTATATAAATGCACTAGGCCAACAGCATTAATCTTTTGTTCTTAATTCATTGCCATTTCCAATGTGCAATCAGACAGGGAGCGGCTAGGCTGTCGAGAGAGGCAAGCAGGATGCCTCTGCTACTCCTTGAACAGGGATCAGAACTTGCGTGGGTGGCAGGCAGCACTGAGCTCCTGCCCTCAGAAGGCAGCCTGTCCCATTTCCTTCCTGCCAAAGCGTAGAGTGTTCAGGGGCTCCCCAGGCATCGTCTGGATATTCCTTGCACTAGCACGGTTTGTCCGCATCATAGGCTTTTGCCTTCCCTGTTGCTCTGCACACTAAATCTATTCTGATTTTTGACCACTTTTCACCGCTTCCATTGTGAACCCCCTCTCTGGACCATCTGAAGTCTGGCTGCTGCCAGGCATGACTAAAGAGGATCCCTGTTTGACTTCTGCTCCCACTGGTCCATTTCCCCCACAGCAGCTAAAGTGACCGTTTAAAATCTGCCTGTGGCATCCCCCCTGCTCGGAACTTTCCAGTGACCTTCCAGCGCCTTGAGAACATAAACAGAGACCTGGCTCCCTCTGTGACATCATTTCCCCCTCCCCCTCCACTCTCGCTCCACATGCCTCTTTGCTGGTTTTCAGCTACACCCCTCCCTGCCCCTGCCCCCGGCTCTGTGCTTTGCTGTTCCCTCCCTTAGGAGGTTTTTCCCAAGGGTATCAGTAAGACCTGCATGTCCACTTCATTTCAGGCTTCTGCTTGCATTTTACAGAGAGGAGGCTATCACTACATCTCAGTGTCACTATGTCTCTCTCCACTGCCATCTCTGGATTTACTTTTATTCAGACAACTTCTTATTACCTGTCATGATACTGCATTTGTGACTCTGCCACTGGCATGAATATTCAGGCAAGCTTGGTGTGTTTTACTCACTCCTAGCTGATGACACCCTAGGACAGTGATAAGCACACAGTAGGGCTACTATAGTAACAATTACAGCAAAAGAGTCATTGCAAAAAATGTTTGGTAGAAGGGATAAAGCAGAACTCCTATGGTGAGAGTTTAATTAGTTTTAATAATGATGATGATGATAAATGCCAAGCATTTTCAATTTATCTTCATGTTTAATCCATCTAAAAACAAAGTGGTTATGTTATTTTTCAGATTAGGGTCTGAAAACACAGAGAGGCTCAAGATCTTGCCCAAGGTCACAGGGCTAGTAATATTTTGATGCCAAAAAGCTAACGCCAGAGATCAAGTTCACAACCACAATGCCTTAGACATTTTCAGTTATTGGGCCACAAACTTAATATGCTGTGGATTTGCACAAAGGAGAGAACCTTATCATTTGGGCAGTTTCTGTCTTCTCATGAAACTTCACGAGAGCAGGGATGTTGCTGGACGTTTGTTAACTGTGTGACTCGATGTTCCGGCTCCTCCCTCCTCCTCAGCCACCACTACGCTGTGTGACATCTGCAGGTCTAGCCAGCCCCGGCCCTGGGCCAACAGAAGCCCCACCCAGGGCACTACTGAACATCTGCCATGACCGGGGGCACCAGCGTGCTCCTCCCTAAGGCTTCTGAATACCCGGCAGCCAGCAGGGCCTTCCTCTCTGGGCCACTGTGAGTAGCTTGTGGGCTAGTCCGAGCCTTCTTCATGTCTAAGTGGCTTGAATGTGCATCTTCTACCCACATCGTCCCTGTCTAGTCCCTCCTCACAACCACTCGAGGAATAGAATAGCTGTATCTGCATGCCAGCTGGTCAGCCAAATGGCCTTACTCTCTCGCCCAAATCTGATCACTTCCTTTTCTCCTTGCTGGTACCTGCTAATTTACTTCTCAAATGTTGAGGTTTGCGTTAACTGGGAACTCAAAAGGCTCTCTTTTGGGGAAGTCTTATCCCTGACCGTGGATGTCATCCTTGATTGGGCTTGAGTTGTTATTGTTCTAACAGTGATTTGTTATTACTATTATTATCATCATCATCATAGCTATTATTCATATTCTAGCAGCTAATTTTGCTAAGCACTTTACTATGGTATCTCACATAATTTTCATAATTACCCTGTGAGATAGACTCCATCATCATTCCCATTTTATCTAAGGGAAACTGGAGTTTAGGGAGTTGAAATAAATTGTACCCAGGTCATCTGTGTGGTCTGTGGCAGAGGCCAGATTCACACCCTCATTAGGTGTTAGATCGAGGGTCCCCAACTAGGAAAGCGTGACATACCCCACCCGCCCTGGCAGGCTCTCTAGAAATCTTGCCCAGCACCTCCCCAAACTTGGGCTGTGTTTGGTCCTCCTTATTTGGGGTGAAGACCTCTAACCTGCTATGGATTCAAGGCAGACCTGTAGTAGACTATATTCACCCGTCTCCCCATTGAGTGGGCATATCCACCCCTTTCCCCACTGGGTGGGCTCGTTGGCCCCCAGGCCAAGTGGTGACTCCCCTTTGGTTCCTCCATAGTGCCTGATTCATGGTCAGTGCTGGATAAATTTGATTGAACGGGTTGTCGGCAGCTCATTAAAAGCATGCCATTGGAGGGAAAGCTATTTAGTATAAAATAAACTTCAGAAAGATAAAAATAAGATTAAGTACTTGGAGTAAGAAAAATTATTTTAGAGAAGTGAGAAAAAGTTGAAAGAATATTGGAAGGAGAGAAAAAGCATAAAGATGAACTATAAATCACAGCAACATTATTTTTACCTTCATTGTCCTTCTTTATTTTGTGTCCCTGGCACCAAACAATTCATCATCCCTGTTTCATGCTAAGGGCTACAGAAATAGCAGTTGGACCAAAATTTGAATGGGAGATGGCAGTTTAGAAATAACAGCAAAATGTTGAACAGTCTCAGTTCCTGGTTTCTGTAGTGCCCCCCCTCCTCAACTGTCTTGTCTTGGCACAAAAAGACCGAGAGTAGCAGGACCAGAGGGGGAAGCACGTTTTTCCTGATATTCGGGGTAAAGCTGAATGTGTGTTAGTGGCAGTCTCTCATTCCTCTATTTTGCTCTGTGCAGAGTACCCAGAAAACTCAGCCTCAGCTCCCCTCTATGGTAGTGTGTGTGTGTTGGCTGGGGGAGCAGTGGGTAGATGCAGGGTACACGGCGCTGGGAAGCAGCCCGGAGCTGAGCTGTAACACAACAGAATTAACAACTGTGGCGGGGGCTGGGGAGTGGAGGTGGGCAGGCAGACCCTGAAAGGCAAAATGCTTTGAGAGTAAAGCTTTTGTAAGCAATGGCTCTATAGCACCCCCTTTTTTTCTACCCAAGTCTTTTCAGGAGCTCACTGAATGCTTAGTCTTAACTTTTCCTTGGAAAATGAATACTTGGAACCATTCTACAAAGCAGGTACTTTAAAATCTAGTCCCGCTCTCACCCTCCCCCCAACTGTATTTATACTATTAATTTGCACTGAATTAATTAATTTGCACTGAAAGGACTGGTTTTCCTTTGAAAATGAAACCTCTTTATCAATAACTCTTATGACAAGCCCATCCTCGGGGATGGGACTTGAGAAGCCCATCATCACTGCCCCTCCCTGCTTGTGGCTGCCCACCGAGCTCTGCCAGTGAGCCCCTGAGCCCAGCACTGCCCCCCACCCCTCTGTGGTCATAGTCGTCATCGATCTTCCAGTTCTTGAAAAATGAAATTCCACTGAGTAAAATTTAAAGATCTTACTGGCTTTATTCAACAATTTGTGACACAAGCAGTATCCAGTCTAATGGAGAGAAAGGAGCTCTGAGAAACTGCAGAATGAAAGACTTACAGGCAGAAGGGAGTGGGGTCGGGGAAGCTTTACTAGGCAAAAAAGAGGCTCGGTTATGACAAGTTCTTTTCCTTCAGGGGATGGCAGGGGTCCATTGGGCAGATCACCTAACTAGTGCTGAGCAGGTGATGCCTGGCGTAAGATTCTAGCTCTGGGAGGGCAGAAAGTGTAATTAAGACGGAGACTCAGCACGCATGACTCCGTGCTGGACCTGCCGTCCTGTTTTTAACACACTGGTGATGGTGCACGGGTGAATTGGTGGTGGAAATTCTAGGGAGATTACACCTGGGAAAAGAATGAAAACATTGCACAAAAATGAATAATTATGTAATAGATATATAAATTTTAAAATAATAATAATTAAAAAAATTTTTAAAATGTCCCAGAGATTTACATACAGAATTTCACTTCAAGCTCACAGTAATGCCATGTTAGCTGTTACTTTTCCACTTTTTAAAGCTGGGGAAATCAAGCTAAGGGGTTGGGTGGAAATTTAAACTCAGGTTGGTCTGATGCTAAAATCCATCCCCGGGTAATGAACTTCAGGGGAAGACCTGACCTGCAGGATGAGGTCAGGGGGTACCACACAATGAGAGGGGCACTAAACACAGCACATTGGTGTGGCGCTTCCTCGGGCTGTTTCTTGGGGCTTCGGAGTTGATGGAATGTCTGTGAAGGGTCTTTAGCTGTTCTCCCCTGGGGAGTGTGGGAGCTATAAAAGTGAACACAGCCAGAGGGAAGTACTGAGCTCTTCTTTCCATGAGAGCAAAGTCAGGCTCCATCCTTAAAAGGGGGCGCTCCTGTTCCTCTCCAGGGCGTGCCCTCCCAGCCCTGTCCAGTAGAGAGCAGAGGTAATGACCACGTTTACAGTGGCACCTCTTCCCCGATCCTTGTTTCTACACAATGGGGAGAAAATGATGCTTCAGACAAGATACTAGACTTATTTCCTTCCTCCCTAAGTGTTCTGCTCAAAATAAAAGGTATGTGATGGCTCTTGAAAGTGATTGTGATTGCTCCGCTCCAAACACAGGGGTGTTGCTGATACCAGGCATCTTGCCTCTGACCCTAATCTCATTCTTTCTAGAAGTTCCTATTTCACCCAGAGAAATTGACGGTCTGCCATGGCTTTTTCTCAGGTGGTAGTAGAAGGATCCTTGTGAAAGCAAGAGGAGGGCGTTGCTGAGAAGCAGGGATGTTGCAGGGAGCAGTATGAGCTAGGAGCAAATGCCACCTATTTGCAGCTAGAGGTAGAGGTTCACATGCTTCTAATTTCCTGCAAACCCTAGCCCTCACCTTTGAATTCTAAGCCCCCATCTTGCCACCTCGTCGCTAGTGCCCTGGAGCTGCCCTTCTAGTCCCTTTGCTACTCTTCAGTTTCTTTTTTTGTAAATGATCTTCCTTCATCCAGTTTCTCAGAATGAGCTTGACTCTGTCCCCTGGACATCAGGAAAGTGGGCACTTTGGGAGAACGGCTGCCTTCCTTGTTCCACATTTTTCAAAAATATTTATCACCCATTTCCTTTGGTACCATGTTATTCACTAAGGTTCCGGTACTGCCCTTCAGCCCTGCATGGCTGGTTGGACAGGAGTATTGCCTGAGACACTCCAGGGGACTCTCATGCCCCCTTCTCCAACTGTGCCCTTGTTCAGGAAAAGCATCTGCAAGGTCAAGAAAACCGCCTTCCTGGACTCTGGATCGCCCACCAGGTACCTGTTACTGAGTTGCTACTCAAATGTCCCTGCGTCCCTTTGAAGGATCTGCCTGCACTGTTGGCCCAGGGACATCCTCCTGAGGCAGGCACTGCCCCTGGTGTGCTCACCTCCAAGTCTAAGAGGCGTGCACTTTGGCAGGTGTGTACAGAGCAGGGACATGTGGGCAGGGACATTCACAGGGGTGCAGGTGAGGATGCTCATGATACAGGAAGAGCCAAACACAGGAAAAGAAGCGGGATGCAGGGGTGAAAGGCAAACTCTAAGTTAGAGCCTGACCTTCCAGGTCATTTTTTAAATTGAGACAAGTCACTTACTGTAAAATCCACCTGTTCGAAGTGTAAAATTCAATAGTTCTTTGTATATTCCCAAAAGTCTACAACCGTAATTACAGTTTAATTCTGGGTTATTCCATCAAGCCCCAAAGAAACACTATACCCATTAGTAGTTATTCTGCTTGTAACCACTAATCTGTCTGTCCCTGTGGATTTGCCTGTTTGGGACACTTCATGTAGCTGACATTGTATGACGGCGCCCAGAATAATGTTTTCAAATTTCATCCATATTGTAACATGTATCAACACTTCAATAGTGTCTGACTAACATTCCATTGTGCCTCATTTTCTTTATCCATTCACCAACTGATGGGCATTAGGCTTATTTTCACATATTGGCTAAGATGAAAAACTCTACACAGAACATTCCTTAGATTTTGTGGGGATATGTTTTCAATACTTTTGGGTATATAACTAGGAGTGGAATTGCTGAGTCATAATAATAACTCTAAAATTATCTTTTGAAGAATTTCCAGACTGTTTTTATTTGAACCATTTTACATACCCACCAGCAATGTATGAGGCTTTCAATTTCTCACCATCCTCACCAACATTTGCTATTGTCTGTCATTTTGATTAGAAGCATCCTAGCAGATGTGAAATTGTACTTCATTGTGGTTTTGTTTGTACTTCCTTAGTGAGTAATGACATTGAGCGTCTTAAGTGGAGCAGCCTTTCGGTCATTTGTACATGCTCTTTGTAGAAATATCTGGTCCTTTGCCCATTAAAAAAGTGTGTTATTTGTCTTTTTACTGTCGAGTTGTAAAAGTTCTTTATAAATTCTGGACACTAGAGCCCTATCAAATATGTGATTTGTAAATACTTTCACCCATTCTTTGAGGTGTCCTTCAAAGCAAGCATAGTTTTTCACTTTGGTGATGTCCACCTTATCAAGTTTTTTTTTTCTTTTCTTGCTAATGCTTTTGGTGTAACATCCAAAAAGCCATTGCCTGACCAAAGATTATACCTATATTTTCTTTAACCCCAAGTTAGTTTGAAAGAATGATGGTCAACATAGAAAGGGAGAACTTAATTTATTTACTAGTTTATTAGTTTAATTTAAAAATTATAAAATTTGGACTGGTGTATGAAGCCCTCCATTCATTCCAAACCCTGCAAAGTTCACAAGTGGCTCTTGATGTTGAAGAAGCACAGACTTCTGAAACGATGGTTGCATTTTCTTTCTGGTTGTCTATTTCTCATATATCCTGCTTTGAGTTTCATATTTAAGAAATTCCTGACCGAGTCTGGGTCTCCTATCATGTCTTCTAAGTGTCACAATATCTATTACTTGAATTTTAGAACAAAATGTACTTCAACTCCATTTACAATTTATGTTTCAACACAGATGGCTCTGATTTTGAAGGTAACACAACAGTTCTTTTTTAGATACATATATTCTCTTATGCATTGTTATTGTCTAAATGTTCATATGCTGAAGTCTTAATACCCAACAACGGGCCATTGGAAGGTGATTAGGTTGTAAAGGTGGAATCATGAAGGACTAGTGCACTTATAAAAGAGACCCCAGAGAGCTCCGTCATCCTTTCCACCAGGTGAGAACACAAGATGTTGGCCATCTGTTCATCAGGAAGCAGGAAATCTGCCAGAACTTTGGTCTTGCCCTTCCCAGCTTTGGAACTGTGAGAAATACAACTCCTTTATTTGCTAAGCCACACAGGTTACGATATTCTGCCATAGCAGCCCAAATGGACTAAAATGGGCTTCCACTGAGGGGAAAATGCAGGCAGATCACTATTACAGTGTTGTCTGGGATGCTTGCCATCTGTAGATTTAGAACTTTAGAAGAAGGTTTAGAACTGGCCCAGCAACCAAGTTACAGAGAGATCAACTTAGTCTTAGAGCAGAAAACTGACTCTTTCAGAAGAATATGGGCAGCCAGGGAGTTAGATGGGGGATAGAGGTAGAGTTAGAGCCACCAGCCCAGTCCCTGGACTTTTAGGTTCAAGGCTGTGGGATCTCCTCCCTCCTCGGGCTGTGGTAGCTTCACCTCTTGCTCTCTCAGTCCTTGGTACCTTGTTCTAAATTCCAAGCTCTCTATTCTCCTAGCCAAGCCAGAGCATTTGCTTCCACTGGATGCCGCTCTCCAGACTCCCTCTTTACTCACATGCGCACGTCTCTCATGTTTTCTAGCGATCACATAAAATCCCCTAATGCAACTGAAGTCTAAACTGTCTCCTATGGACAGATTTTTGCCCTGGTGGGTGGATACAGGTGCCCGGCATTCTCCTTTCCTGCTTAGTTCACTTCCTATTGAACAAGTGTCAGTGTCCCCCCATACAAGCCCTTCCTTGTCACTGATCCCATTTCGTTTTCTATTGAGTATGAAGGACAAGAATTGCATGGTCATGATTAC
Organism: Scalopus aquaticus; assembly: GCA_004024925.1. Lineage (NCBI taxonomy): Eukaryota > Metazoa > Chordata > Mammalia > Eulipotyphla > Talpidae > Scalopus > Scalopus aquaticus. The sequence goes on along the minus strand of PVIJ01020864.1, from coordinate 6,147 downwards.
AGAATTGTGCATTGCAAAGCAATGACCAGTGTTTTATGAAACCAAGTTGTATCAAATTTCTCTATATACCAAATCATCATAATTGAGGTATGGCTACCCAACCTTTCATCCTCAGCCAGCGTCTTAAAAATGTACATTGCTTGTGCATGGTGCTTTTCTACCTATAAATAGTACTGCTTCAGCACAGTCATGGCTTTCAATTCAGCTACTGTTGACCTTTGGTAGCAATTACTCAGTTGTAGTGTCCAAGACTATAAAATGCTGACGATGAAGGGATTGGCATTTTAGGGATTACCTCTCATCTCCTCCCATTATTCAATTATTCAAGGATTTATTGTGAGGGACTGCCAAGCACAAGCCAGAGGAAACAAAGGTAAAAGTTGATGTGGCCAAGTTAGTATTCAAACAACCAAACTGGGTCTTTAGCTTCTGCCCAGAAAGCCAAACTATGAACCCCGAGAATATCTGTAGATTGTACCAGATGACCACCGAGGGAGTCAGTAATCAGGTTAGCTGCATAGCAAAGCTGGCTCCCCCAAAGATGGAGGTTTTGTGATCATATAAGGGGTGAAGGAATGTGAGCAGGGTGCAGGACTTCACATTTCCAAGTCTGAGGAGGTGCCGGTGGGCTGGGTGACAGGAGTCAAGGTGTTTGATTTTCCCAGCAGGCTGTTTTCTCAGCAATCAGCAGATGTTTGTTTCTGATGCCACTATCAACCCCAGAGGAAGACAGAGAATTTTTATTGGGGGTGTAACAACCAATTTTTCAAGTTTCCTGGTATTCACTTATAGCTGGTTAATGCTTAATAATGAGAAGGGGTAGGAGAAAGAGACAACAAAGGGTGGTTGAAATTTTATACCACTGATTCCACTGATTCCTACTTTTTAGGGGAGTTTTTGTTAGAATAGAGAGGCTCTAGCTACAGTGTCACCAGTGCTGGCCATCATGACAGTCAGCCTTGAAGTCATTTTACAAACTCAGAGAAAATCAGTCTCTACCAGGTGAAAAGTTAAAAGAGGGGAGAAACTCAAAACCTCTTTTGCACCGTGAAAGTGGTAACTTCAGATCCCTAAAGGGTGCCCTTCCCTAGCAACCCCACCACTGCAGGGAGTCCCCACCCTCTTGCTTCTCCACTTGCAAGGCAGGACATTTATTTCGTGGTAGACCAAGCTCTGATTATAAACCATCAGAGCTAACTAAGACTGAGGACTCTCACCATTAGTCCCAACCACAGAGTGGTATATTCCATCAACAAGTTAATTTTCTTTCCATTTAAATGCAAACCTCTAATCTTTTCTGATTCTTGCTCATTGTGTCAGACCAAACACTAATTGACCTTCTAAGTATAGATTTCTTCCTAGTTCTTTCCTAGGGGGATTAATATTAAACTGGTGCCAGACTATATATAGCTCATCAAAGAGAAAGCTACTGCTACAAGGCAGGAGTCCAAACAGGCAGGGAATGGATATTTCTTAGGACCAATAAATGGAAATTGGCTCGCGTCTATTGATGGGCACTAGAGACTTGAGAGGGCTTCTCAGCGTGGAGTATGTTAAAGGTGTTTCTTATCACTTACAAAACCCTGAGTGGACTGTCCACTGTCCACCCACCACCTTCTGGTACCACTGCTTCATCTGCTGGGACATTTCCCTCCCCCAGGCCCACCATGTGGCCCCTGCAAGAGTGTCCATATTTCATAGACCTTGTCCCTTTGGCCACAGCTGACTGGGTCAGGGGTGGTCATCTGACCGAAGGTGGGTCCACTGCCATTTTGGGTAGCAGAATATTCTACTGGCGATGTGGATGTGGAAACCAGGAGCTGTCACTGACTTCTGATTTCGAGAGGAAGTGGGTCTCCAGAAATAGAGATGAAAACTTCAAGCAGAAGGAAGAAAGGAAGAGAGAAATCTGGCCACAGTTAAGGCCCTGGTTCTAGGAGATCCTGGACATGGCCGAATTACCTTCTTTCAGTTAGCTTACAGGAGAGCCTCCAGCAGCTGGAGGCAAAATTCCTCATTTTGCCTCAACATGGGAATCTTGCTTTTTGAAACCAACACTGCTTTGATTATTTCACATGCCTTATCTCATGTTAATCTCCCAAAAATCCTGTCAGTCAGGTGTTATCACCCCAATTTCAGAAATAATGGAAATGAGGCCCAGAGAGGTTAAGTAGCTCTATAAAAGTCATGGCGTTTTTTACACGGCAAAATCAGGCCTCAGCCCTGGCCTCGGGGTTGCAGGCCCAGGGTTTATTTCCTCACTTTCAGCTGCGTCATGAGAAGACCCACTGCCTTCAGCTTGCGTTGCCCTGTCCTTGGCTCCCTCACCTGTGACAGCCATGCAGGCTTGGAGGGGAACGCTGTGAGAGGGGCGCAATTATTACAAGGAAGGCCTATTCCCTTAGCACGCTGCCCCATCAGCCTCATTTGCAGAGTGTTCTCGCCAGCTCCTGCCACTGCCGCTTTGTGTTGAATTCATCAGCTCGGCTGCAGATGGTGTCCTCCGCCGGGATTTCACTGGTTATTAACTATCGCCAGTGTTCTCACCCGGGAGCTGCTCCAGCTGACTTAGATTTCGGATAAATTATACAGTCGCATCCCTGGGCCAGATCCTCCCCAACATCCCAAAGACGCAGGCTCTTCGTTGAGCCCACACACCCCGGCCTGGCCTTTCAATCAGCCGGGAGTCCTCAGTGTTGTGTTCTCTTCCAAAGACTCTGCAGTCCATGGTCAAAGGAGAGTCAAGTGAGGCCAGAGCTGCCTGAGCCTCGGACATGCGGGTCCTGCTGGTTCCTTCTCCACTCCCTGGTTCCTTCACAGTCACAGGAACAGTGATGATAGCAGCTGTCACTGAGCAGCACAGTTCTGTGCTCATCATGGCCCACGGTGACTGAGGAAAAACCTTGGGGCGGGTGGCTTTACAGGGCTGAGCCTAACCTGCCAGTGACAAGGCCACAGGAAAGGGCCTGTGCTGTCCTGGCTCCTTTCTTTCTTTCCTCTTTCATTCCAGCTGGGAGTCTGGCTGGAGACCTAGACAGGGGCGGGCCCGGCAGCTACGCCTGGCCCTTCATAGTCAGCAATTAAGGCTGGTATGGCTCAGCCCGGGAAGAGAAAATCAGGATTTTTGCCTGGATCCTTTTCCATTTTTTTATGAAATTCTGTGTGGGGCAAACTAGGGTTAAACATAAGCATTCAAACAAGTGCTGTTATTCTTCCCTGTCTTACTTTCTCCACTGAGCTCCTTGCTCTCCCTGACCTTCCATATATTGGCATAGGTGAAGGGCAACACCTGAGCAGCCCAGCCTTCACTTTAGAGTTGTGCCATCCAGGCCTTGGACAGGTACAGAGCAAGGTAGCACTGGGGGCAACAGGAGGAGTCATGTCCTTGGTCAGTCAAGACTCCTGTCCGTTCGTAAACATATCCACGTGTGTCCATCAGTCTTAACGCTAAAACACCCTGATGAATGATTCAGAACTGAGGCTCCCTCTGGGCCGTCCAGTCCAACAAGAAGATAATTGTTGAAAGCAGAGTGAAGACCAGAGACGCCTCAAAAGGTCTGAAGGAGGAGGTTGAGCTTGCTTTGGACACTGAGAAATGGATAGGACGTGAGGAACAGACATGTTCAGAGGAGGACGGGGGATGTGCTTAGGCGCTAGAAGTAGGAGACTGACCTGAGGGGATGGAGGATGAGCTGGAGAGAGAATTAATCAGGGAGGCTGGGAAAGAGGAGAGACTGACTGTCATTTCCCAACTTGCAAATTCCTCCAGAATAAATCAGCAGCAGGAAGGCAACAGGTCAATAGGCATTTGTCAATCAGCCGGGCCCTACCTTTTAACAGGGCTTTCTCGGGACAAACTTTAGGGCTGATACATGCAAGGTGAGCCCGATGCCAACCCCCTCCATCTTTGCAAGAAAGAGCTGGTCCCTTAAAGAGACTGGTTGGAAATATCTTGTTCTTGGGAAGAGCTTTGGTTGAAAGTTGTAATTAAAAAAAAGAGAATTTGTGAAAACAAATCAACAAACCAATCCAAACAATCAACACACACATAATAGCTTCAAACATTAAACTACTATTAAAAAAAAAACCTGAAAGCTCCCTAGTTATTTTTGATTTTGATTATTCCTTCTCCTGCCCACACCAGCTGCCTCACAGATGACTTGGTATCTAATACAATCTTCTTGCTTCAACTCTGCTTTAGACTTCTGACATCAAGTGCACCTTGATCTTGAACTCAGGAAGGAGGGGCAGTACAAGGAACAGCCATCCACATGGTCTGAAACCCACAGGTCATTTCTCTAACACTTCATTGCTCAGCCTGCTAGTACCATATGCTGATGGGAGCCACAGAGGGCTCAAGACACTTTCCGGACAAGAGCAACTTTCTCGTGTGCTACAACACACTCCAGGCGAGGCAAGGGTGCGGGGGAACATTTGTGTCCTGGACCACCGGGGGCAGGGATGGGAGGTGGAAGGAGGCACAGACAGTGGGATGACTGGGTATCATTCCACAGGAGAAAGAAGGGTTTCTCTTTGCTTCAGGGGCAGGGGCAAAAAGAGACCAAAGGAGCAGGAGAGTCAGAGCACATTGACTCCATTTATTTGAGTGATCAAAACAGTAATTTACTTATCCCCCCTTAGATTCTGGGACTCACGAACCATAGTTTGGGGTAGAGCAGTTGCTGTGCTTGAAGACACAATTTGTGTCAGAGAAATCTGTACCAAGTTGGCATTTTGAGTCAAATTTTACAGTTAAAGATGCAAAGACTTAAAGAATTTAAGAGGAAATTGTGACAAATCACGGGATAAAAACTCCATAGGGTAATGGTCTGAGGAGTATTTCATTTTTTTAAAAGATTTATTTATTTATGCATACAAGAGCTGGGGTGCAGGCCCGAGGTGTGGGGGTGGTGAGAGGATTCACCAGAGACAGAATGGGGAGCAGAACAGGAGGATCTACTGAAACACACTGCTGAGGGGAACAGTGGGAGAAGCAGGAGAGGTCTGCTGTGCCATGTGGGAAGCTCCCTGGCCGGAGGCCAAACTCGTGCTACAGTGGCTACCTACAGCTTCATAGTGCTGAGACTTAACCCCTTGCGTCACCAGGGAAGCCCACTGAGGACTATTTCTATATTACACATCTTAAATCCCAGAAGTCTGCTCTTTTTCACGTGCAAGCATGTGTGTACACACATCCACACAGGTGTCCACATACACGTACATTTCTTGGGTCTCCTGGGATGGCCCCTTCTGTTAGAGCAGCCTTGTTTCATGCGTGGGCTTCATTGCGTGGTATGGAATGGCAGGCAAGAATAAAGAACACGTAAGAAGTCCTTGTTTCCAGTATAACTCTCTTGTGTGACACAGCCTTTGTAAATCTCATTGAATTTTCAACAGACTGGTAGATTTAGCTCCTTAAAGAGAGTGTTCCTAAAGATGTATTACTCCTTGTCAGACAATCACCAGTCTGATAAGCTTTTATTTTTGGATGTTGATATAATCTAAAAGTGAGATCATACTGTCCACAAAGCTGAAAAATTCTGATGGTCTCGTTCTCCCTTCTCTGGGGCACCCCTTGGCCTGGATAAGGGAACAAATAAGCGTGGGTGCCAGAAGACTGATGTTCAGTGAGAAGTGTTCCTGCTGCTGAGCTGGTTCTCAGGTGAACATCTGTTAACTGGCTGAGTTTGGGGCTGAAGAGTCAGTTTTACCCATTTACTCCCCCTTAAAACAAGGCCAGAACAGTTAAGAGGCATCAGTCCCTCCGAATAATGTGTCACTTGCACCCACTGCTCTGCCAACGCGAACTCCTGTACCTGTGCAGGGAGCATGACACCCTGGGGACCGCAGCGTGACGGCACGCAGACCAGATCACACCAGGCTGCTGTGGACCAAGACTTCCCTGCATGATTCTGGTCGTAAAGTTTTGTTTCTTTAAAAGAAAAACAGCTGGTGGGAATGTGAACTGGTCCAACCACTATGGAAGGCTGTATGGCGATTCCTCAGACTGCTAAACATGGAGCTTCCATACGACCCAGCAATCCCACTTTTGGGAATTTACCCAAAGGACACAAAAACACTAATCCGAAAGGATACATGCACCCGTATGTTCATTGCGGCACTGTTCACAATAGCAAAGGTATGGAA
>PVIJ01020863.1:0-19892 GCA_004024925.1 Scalopus aquaticus | reverse complement strand
GGGGCCCCTCCTGAGGGCCTGAGCTGCCCAGAGGGCCTGCCCTGGGCCTGAGCAGAGCAAGGTCATGGCCTGGTTTGCCCTTCAGGAAGGTCACAGTTGTCAGGGAGACTGGATGTGGTGGGAGGGGCAGGAGGAGGGGGCTGGGCAGGGCATTGTTGGGGCAAGGGGGGCAGGGACAGGGCTCCCCTGAACCAAGTCCATGGGCCAGGTCCCGAGGGGCAGGAGGAGATGCGGGGGCGGGGAGAGGCTGTGGGGTCCTGTCCAGGGGAGCGAAAGGCAGAGAGGACCTTGCTCAGCCCCTCCCAGCTCAGGGCTCCTGGACATTCCCTCTTCTCTCTGGGCCTCAGTTTCCCCTGAGCAGGAGCTGAGGCTCCTCCAGGGCTGTGCCAGGCTGCAGTTGCAGGGAGAGGCCAGCAGAGGGCGATGTGAGCAGGCAGCTGGGTGTCCCCAGGGGAAAAAATACGTACATAAAGCACATGTGGGGCTTCCCTGGTGGCAGAGCAGTTGGGCGCTGCGCTGTGGAGCTGTCCGCGGCGGCGGTACGAGTTCGATGCCCGGCCGGGGAGATTCCCACCTGGCGTGGCGGACCTCTCCTGCCTCACCCGCTGCTCCTCTCAGCAGTGTGCTTCCGTCGGTCTGCCTGTTCTGCTCCCCGCTCTGTCTCTGGTGGGCCCTCTCACTGCCCCACGCCTCTGGTCTGTGCCCCAGCTTGTGTGCATGAATAGGTAAACCTTTAAAAAAAAAAAAAAAAGCACATGTGCTGTGCAGAATGCACCCCAAATTCCATCCTGGGCAGTTTGTATTATGATGTTTTAAATGTTTGCTGTCACCTAAACTGTACTAGATGCAGGGGTACGTGGTTTTCCAAATGATTTTAGGCCAGGAGGCGGCCACTGCGGATCAAACACAGCTGGCATTTGTTTCTGTAAAACAAAACTTCATGGACACCACGTAGCCCACTCATTGGTGCAGTGCCCACAGCTGCGTGTGTGCTGCCAGGCTACAGCTCAGAGCCGCAGAGGCAGAGCCTGACCACAGAGTCTAAACTGTTCACAGGAAAGGGCTTCCTGGCATGAGCCGAGCGTGGCCTGCTGGCTCGCCTGTCCCCTCTGCCCGGACCCCTTGTCACCCCTATTCCCTGGTCACCGCCAGCTCGTGTCCAGATTCATATTAGCCAAAGAATTAAATCAGACCCAGCTCAGGGCCTCTCCTGTGAGGCCTTCCTTGACCAGGGCCGTCAGCGCAGAGAGCTCGTGGGTTCAAATCCCACCTCTGCCCCGTGGCTCTCAGACATTAAAGACTCCAGAATTAGCTACTGAGTGTGGACACTGTGAGCCTCAGTTTCCCCATCTATAAGGTGGGATAATATACCCTGCCTCTGGGGCTATGGCAGCAGGGTTTGGGGGTGGGGGCGCGGCAGTGGGGCGACCCTGCTGGCTGTGACTCGCCCTCGGCACTGCCCGCTCACCGGGCTGGCTGCATCACCATCTCATCAGTGTCCCTCCCTGGGCCCACCCCTGTCCCCTCCCTGACTGTGACGCCCCCAAGGGCGGGAATCCCGTCTTCTTTGCTATTATTTATCCTGCTCCTGTCTCTGCCTCCGAGGCCCACACAGACGGCCCGACCCTGGCAGCGGAGGGACAGTGTGGCTCCGAGGACAAGCCAGTCATACCTGGGCACTGCGTCTGACTCCATAGCGCAGCTCGGTCACGAGGTGCTCGCAGTTCTCGCTGGTCACCGAGTAGGGCATCTCGCGCCCCACCAGCGCCTCCGCACGCCGCACGATTTCGCTGGGCGGCAGCGGCGGGTACTTGTCATCGTGTATGTTGTTGACCCGGTACCTGTTTCTCCGGGTCACTCTGCACAGCGGGTCCTTCCTCACCACAGCCCTGTCGCTCAGCGGGGCCACGATGCCGGAAGAATCGCTCCCCGAAAATCCACCTGCCGACTCCGAGCAAATAGTGAGCGAACCCTGCCCAGCCCGCGGGGCTCAGAGCCCCCAGCAGGCCGCCCGGGACCTCATCCCCTAGGACGGGCTGGGCGGGCCTCGCCTCGCTTCCTGGCCTCAAGCTCCAGAACAGGCAGACTCGAGCCTGCGCGGCTGGGGGAGGCCGCGGGAGCCCCTGGGCCCTGGTTTCATTTCTAAAGTGAAGAGCGCGAGCTCTCTAAGGGACCAGGGGACTCAGGTGGCAGGAGCAGACGCCCAGGCCCAGCTCCCAGCCCAGCCTCAGGACCACCACAAAACCTGTCTGCCGTGTTTGTTCAGGACGTCCATTCTCCCCCAATAATTCCCTCCTTTCACTTTTTGTCACCATTTCTATGGTGATGAAGGTCAAATGTGTGCATGTTGGGGTGCAGCTTCAGATGACAATACTTTAGGGTTCCAGTTTGAAAGAAAAACAACAGTCAATCTCCAGGTCTAGTCCACTGTGGCAAAAAAAAACTCCTTCATTCCCAGAAAATAGTTTTTCAGTCCATGTCAAAAGAAAAAAAAAATAAGGGGGCATTAGCCAAAACAAAACAGCAAATATATGAAAATTACAGGAAAGAGAAATTTTAAAACTGGTTCAACTTACCTAGAAACAAGTTCTCTCCACCTTGATCCCAATTTTATCCAAGAGTACAGCAAAATATTTGTGAACTAAACCTACTTTCAGTCCATTTAACCTATTTTTGCATAATGTCACAGGGCAGAATAACCAAACAGCATTTTATGCTTACTTTGCTGAAATACTCCATAGAGGATCAGAGTGAACTCTTGACATCTGGCCCATGCAGCCTTCAGGAACAATGTTGATCTCGCCAGACTATACCTGGGGTTTCCTCTTCTCGAGGTTACCAGGACTTTTCTTTTCTGTGTTGTGCAGTCCTGCCAGCAGAGGCAAGCTTCCTCACCTCCTTTGGAGGTCTCTGGAATCCTGCAAACCAAGCATCAGGTTTTCCTTTTCTTGGTTCTGCTCAAATTCCTAAATTCCTGGAAGAAGTTCTATCAAAGCCACACAATCAAACGCGTCTCCAGTTTTTTCCAAGCAGGCAAAATTCCCTATTGATACTATGCAAAAAAAGACTCCACAATGAGTAGTAAAAATTACTACCACTATTTTTCATACTATGTTGGTATCAAAGGGAGAGAAAATGCAAACTAAAACTAGCTCTTTTTAAAAAATATAGCAGTGCTGCAGATCCTGGTCAGTCAAAACAAGAAAACTTCCTTTGAGGGCCTCCCTGGTGTTGCAATGGGTTAAGTTCAGGGTTGTGGAGCTTTCAGCAGCTGCAGCAGGAGTTCAATGCCTTGCCAGGGGGATTCCCACATGGTACAGCAGACCTCTCCTGTCTCGCTTGCTGCTCCCCTCAGCAGTGTATTTCCATCAGTCTGCCTGTTCTGCTCCCCACTCTGTCACTTGTGAACCCTCTCGTGGCCCCACACCTCTGGCCTGCACCCCAGCTTGTATGCAAAAATAAATAAATCTTAAAAAAGAGAAAATTCCTTTGAGTCAAAACAAAATGCAAAAAACAAGCAAAAAAAACCCACCAATATTATTTAAACTAAAACTTATCAAAAATCAGATTTATCTCCAACAGTCTATTTAGTCCTTTGTAAGAAACTTATACAGTCGAAACTTCCATCAATTGGAATCAGTGAGGTCTTTTGCTTGAAACAATTTCTTTCAGAAACAATTTCTGTGCATATCAAACCACTGATGTACACAATATTTCAGAGCACTGAGACCCCGGGTTTGCTCAGGGAAGCAGACTCCCAGGTGCCCTAGGTGAAGGGAACATCTTAAGTTGCGCACTCCAACCCAGAGGGGGTGAGTGCCAGGCCGGGAGATTAGCCCACCCGCAGGGAGCAAGTTAAGCACCCAGGCCCCTGGCCTGGGGTTTTAGGGATCTAGGGGAGTCTGAACTGGTCAACCCCCTTCACACCTCTGCACCATCTCCGGCTGGGCCCCGGCTTCCTCGGGGAAGCAAACTCCCAGGCACCCTAGGTGAAAGCACCATCTTACATCATGTTTAGCACTTCAAGTGAGAGAGGGTGAGTGCCCGGCCAGGAGAATAGCCCACCCACAGAGAGCAAATTAAGCCCCCAGGCCTCTGGCCCAGGGTTTTTGGACCTGTCTGTAGCTCACACTGGGGCCACCCACCTACACCACCACCTCCATCACCACCGCCATTACTGGCTCTGAAAAGTAGCACTCCCAGGTGACATATGGGGAAGAGACCTTTGCTGCCCACTGGAACTGAAAAAGTGAGTCCCGGTTGGGCAGGACAGCCTGCAGGAAGCTAGTGCAAACTGGCCACAGGCCTCTGTGCTGGGGTTCTGGGAACTGAGTGGAGCTGGCACTGGGACCACCAACCATCATGCTTACTGGGAAATCACAGGCCCTGTACCACTGTTGGAAGCCCAGGACCACACAACCACCTTTTGGACCTTTTGAGTTAAAACAGAGGGGGAGGATCTCTAGGGACAACATCCATCAACATATCCACAGCATCACTACCCCGTGGTGGCTCGGCCTTACACAGCCAGAATCGGTTGGACCACCAGCCCCTGACATCCAAGAAGGAGCACTCCAAAAGGATGCCTGCCAGTACCAGTGCCACAATTTACCAACACTTACAATAAATCAGAAAACAAACAGGGGGAAAGAAAAATACGAATAACTAAGCAAGCCCTCAGAGGAAGGACACACTACAAAAAGAAAATCAACCACAAGAACTCAACAACAATGACATGGAAGAACTCAGCCTCTCTGATAGAAAATTTAAAATCATCATGATTAAGAAAAAGAATGAAATGAAAAAAAATTAACGAACTGAAGAATGAAATTGAGACCCTAAAGAAAGAGAATAAGGGGCCTCCCTGGTGGCGCAGTGGTTCAGCGCTGTGCTTTGGAGTTGTCAGCAGCGGCAATGCGAGTTCGACGCCCAGCCAGGGAGATTCCCACATGGTGCAGCAGACCTCTCCTGCCTCGCCCGCTGCTCCCCTCAGCAGTGTATTTCCATCGATCTGCCTGTCCTGCTCCCCACTCTATCTTTGGTGAACCCTCTCGCCACCCTATACCTCTGGCTTATACCCCAGCTTGTATGCATAAATAATTTTTTTTTAAAAAAAAGCATTGCCCAAAACAAAAAAAAAAAAAAAAGAGAGAGAGAGAGAATAAGAGTTTAATGGAAGAACTAAAGAACTCTGGGAAAAGCAATGAAAACAGAATCGATGAATGGAAAAGCGAATCCATAATCTCGAAGATAGAGATATTGAAAGAACTAAAAAAGAAAAGGAAATATAAGCATGAAGGGAAAAGAATAAAGAAACACTTCAATAACTATCTGACACTATGAAGAAAGGAAAGATAAGAATTATAGGAATCCCAGAAGGAGAGGAGGGGGTCCAAGGAGAAGAGCAACTATTTAAGGAGATGATAGAAGTTCCCAAGTATGAAAATAGACAAACATGAAGCAAGAAGAACTCCAAATTACCACGATGTTAGAAAAACTACACCTAGGCACATAACAGTAAAACTCACATGAGTACAGGATAAGGAAAAAATATTGAAGCTGACAAGTGGGGAGGAAACAGATAACTTATAAAGGAAAACCAATCAGGCTGACATCAGACTTCTCTGAAGAAACACTATGGGCAAGAAGAGAATGGAAGGACATTTTCAACAAACTCCAAGACAACAAATACCAACCAAGAATACTTTACTCTGCAAAGCTCTCCTTCCTCTATGAAGAAAGGATAAGGACTTTGCCAGACAAACAGACTCCAGAAATTCGTCATGACTAAACCCCCACTCCAAAAAATACTACAAAAAGTCCTAAAGCCAAAACCGGCAGAGGAATGAAAAAGAAGATCGGAATAAGACAAGGAATAAAACCATAAAAAGACAAAGAAAATGGCAAATATAGATGCCAATGTATCAATATTAACTCTAAATGTAAATGAACTAAACTCATCGATAAGCAGGCATAGAGTAGCAAGATGGATCAAAAAACAGAACCCAACCTTCAGCTATCTACAGGAAACACATTTAGCTACAAAAGATAAACACAGATTGAAAGTGAAAGACTGGAAAACAATCCTACAAGCAAATGGACCAAAAAAGAAGGCAGGGACAGCTATACTTATATCAGATAAAATAGACTTCAAACTAAAAAAGGTAAAATGAGAATAGATGGTCACTACATCATGATAAAGGGGGCAATTCAGCAGGATGATACAACCTTCATCAACATATACTCCCCAAATGAAGGAGCATCAAACTGTATCAGACAGTTACTATCTTCTCTGAAAACAGACATTAGAGAAAATACATATGTAGTAGGAGACTTCAATACCCCACTGTCACCAATGGACAGATTAATGAGACAAAAAATAAACAAGGACACTAAAGCTCTAAATAAGGACCTAGACCACATGGGCTTAACAGATATCTATAGGGCGCTATACCCCCCAAAATATGAATACACATTTTTCTCAAGTGCACACGGATCATGCTCCAGGATTGATCCCACTTTGTAATCACTAGGTCACAAAACAAACCTCAATACATACACTAAGATCAAAATCATACCTACCACTTTCTCTGATCATAAAGCTATCAAATTAGAAATAAACCATGAAAAGAAATAAACGATGGAGATTGAAACCCACACTGCTGCAAGACCACTGGACTAATGAGGAGATCAAAGAAGAAATTAAAAAATACCTAGAAATGAATGACAAAGAAGACACAACTTTCCAGAATGTTTGGGTCACAGCAAAAGCAGTAATAAGAGGGAAAATATATAGCAATACAGGCTCACATCAAGAAACAAGAAATAACTCAAAGAAACAATTTAATCTCCCCTTTCAAAGAACCAGAAAATGAACAACAAAAAACCCCAAAAGTCAGTATAAGAAAGGAAATAATAAAAACCAAAGCAGAAATAAATGAAATGGAAATCAAAAAAACAATCCAGAGGATCAACAAAATCAAAAGCTGGTTCTTTGAAAAAATAAATAAAATAGACAAACCTCTACACAGGCTTACAAACAAAAAACCAGAGAGAACACAAATAAATAGGATCATAAATGAAAGAGAAATTACAACAGATACAGCAGAAATCAAAAGAATAATCAGAGATTATTATGAACAGCTATATGGAAACAAGTTCAACAACTTTGAGGAAATGGGCAAATTCCTAGAACTATACAATCACCCAAAACTAGATAAAGAAGATATAGAACACTTAAACAGGCCAATCACAAGCAGTGAAATTGAAAGAGTAATCAAAACCCTCCCCAAAAACAAAAACCCAGGACCAGATGGTTTCATAAATTCTACAAACATTTAAAAACAAACTAGTCCCTATCTTACACACTCTTTCAAAAAATTGAGAAGGAAGGAACACTACAGAACATGTTCTATAAAGCCAACATTACACTAATACCAAAACCAAACAAAGGCAACACACAAAAAAGAAAACTACAGACCAATCTCTCTATTGAACACTGACACAAATATATTCAACAAAATCTTAGCCAACAGGATCCAACAATGCATCCAAAAGATAATACACCACGACCAAGTGGGATTTATTCCAAGGACACGAGGATGTTTCAACATCCAAAAATCAGTTAATGTAATCCAACACATCAACAGAAAGAAAAATAAAAACCAGGGCCTCCCTGGTGGTGCAGCAGTTAAGTGCTACACCGTGAAGCTGCCAGCAGTGGCAACAGAATTTGACACCCAGACCGGGAGAATCCTACATGGTGCAGCAGACCTCTCCAGCCTCGCCCGCTGCTCCTCTCAGCAGTGTATTTCTGTCGATCTGCCTGTTCTGTTCCCCACTCTGTCTCTGGTGAACCCTCTCGCCGCCCCACATCTCTGGCCTGTACCCCAGCTTGTATGCATAAATAAATAAATCTTTAAAAAAAAAACAGAAAAACCATATGAACATATCAATAGATGCTGAGAAAGCATTCGACAAAGTACAGCATCCATTTATGATAAAGGCCCTTGAAATCTTTGGGATAGAAAGAACATACCCTGACATAATAAAAGCCATATATGACAAACCCACAGCCAATATTATTCTCAACAGTGAGAAGCTGAAAGCCTTTCCCCTAAGATCAGAAACAAAGCAAGGATGTTCACTCTCACCATTGCTTTTCAATATAATACTGGAAGTCCTAGCCAGAGCAATAAGACAAGAAAAAGACATACAAGGAATCCAAATAGTGAAAGAAGAAATTAAACTGTCACTGTTTGCAGACGATATGATAATATACAGAGAGAATCCTAAAAACTCCATAGAAAAACTACTCAAAATTATAGACCAGTTCAGTAAAGTAGCAGGATACAAAATCAATGCACAAAAACCAGTAGCCTTCTTATATGCCAACACTCAGTCTGAAGAAGAAGAAATTAAGAGAATTATCCCCTTCAGAATTGAAACCAAAAAAAATCAAATACCTAGGAATAAACCTAACAAAAGAGGTAAAGGTCTTATACAAACAAACTGTAAGACACTATGAAGAGAAATAGAGGAGGACACCAAAAAATGAAAAGACATCCCATGCTCATGGCTTGGAAGAATTAACATCATCAAAATGGCTATCCTACCAAAAGCAATTTACAAATTCAATGCTATTCCAATAAAAATCTCAATGACATTCTTCAAAGAAATAGAACAAATATTGATGAAATTCATATAGAGCCACAAAAAACCCGAATAGTTAAAGATCTCCTGACTACAAAGAAAGAAAATGGAGGGATTACACTCCCTGATTTAAAACTATACTACAAAACCATAATAATTAAAACAGCATGGCACTGGAACAAAAACAGATGCCCAGACCAATGCACTCAAATAGAAAACCCAGAAATAAATCCACATATCTACGGACAACTAATCTTTGACAGAGGAGCAAAGAATATGCAATGCTTGCTCCATAAATGGTGCTGGGAAAACTGGACTGCTACATGCAAAAAAATAGGAAGCTAGACTACTACCCCACACCATCCACAAAAACCAACACAAAATGGATGAAAGACCTGGATGTAAGACCTGAAACCATCAAATTTATAGAAGAAAATATAGGCAAAATTCTACATGACATACATCTCAGCAAAATCTTTATAGACACATCCCAAAAAGCAAAATGAGTGATGGAAAAGATAAATAGCTGGGACTATATCACACTAAAAAGCTCTGCACAGCAAAAGAGACATTAATCAAAACAGACAGACACCCTACTAATTGCACACTAATTGCATACTAATCTTTGCACACAGTACAACTGATAAGGGACTGATAACAAAAATCTACAAGAAGCTTACCAACTCAAAAAAAAAACAAAGTCAACAATCCAGTCAAAAAATGGGCAGAAGAGCTAAAAAGACACTTCTCCAAAGAAGAAAAGAAAATGGCCAACAGATATATGAAATGTTCAACATCACTTATGATCTAGGAAATTTTGCAAATCTAAACCACAATGAAATACCACCTCACGCCAGTGAGAATGGTGCACATTAAAAAAAACAGGCAACAACAAATGCTGGTGAGGATGTGGAGAAAAAGGAACTCTCCTACACTGCTGGTGGGAATGCAAACTGGTCCAACCACTATGGAAAGCTGTATGGCGTTTCCTCAAATTGCTAAAAATGGAGCTTCCATATGTCCTGGCAATACCACTTTTAGGAATCTACCCAAAGGACACAAAAATATTAATCCAAAAGGATGCATGCACCTGCATGTTTATCACAGCTCTGTTCACAATAGCTGAGACATGAAAACAACCCAGATGCCCCAAAATAGATGATTGGATCAAGTAGATGTGGTACGTATACATAATGGAATACTATTCAGCAATCAAAAAAGATAAACACGGGCCTCCCTGGTGGTGCAGCGGTTGAGTGCTGTGCTGTGGAGCTGTCGGCAGCGGCGACACGAGTTCGACGCCCGGCCAGGGAGAATCCCACATGGTGTGGCAGACCTCTCCTGCCTCACCCGCTGCTCCCCTCAGCAGTGTACTTCTGATCTGCCTGTTCTGCACTCCACTCTGTCTCTGGTGAACCCTCTCACCGCCCCACGCCTCTGGCCTGTACCCCAGCTTGTATGTTTAACTAAAATAAAATCTTAAAAAAAAAAAAGATAAACACATTCAATTCGCAGCAACATGGATGGAGCTAGAAGGAATCATGCTCAGAGAAATAAGCCAAAAGGAAAAAGAAAAATATCAAATGGTTTCACTTATAGCAGGAATATAGGGAAACCAAATAAAAGAGAGACATTCAGCGAGAGAGGAGGGTATAAGGGCTCAAAATGGAGGAGAAAAGAGCACAAGGGACTATGGTGATGGTTCACAGGTGAATTGGTGGTGAGAAACCTGTGGGGAATACACAATAATTTAAAAGACATAAATAACAATAAAAATGTTTAAAAAGAAATAATAAATGAATACAGTAAGGTGGCAGGATATAATGTCAATACAAAAAAATCAGTGGAATTTCTATATGCAAAAATGTATCAGAAGAAAGGGAAATAAGGAATACAGATCCAATTACAATCATGTCAAAAGAATGAAATACCTGGAATAAACTAAACAAAGGAAGAAGTACCTGCACAATGAAAACTATAAAACTTTGTTAAAGAAAATAAAAGACACTTCCTATCATGGGTAGGAAGAATTAATATTAAAATGGCCAGATTAGGGGCCTCCCTGGTGGCGCAGCGGTTAAGCGCTGCACTGTGGAACTGCCAGCAGTGGTGATGCGAGCTCAATGCCCGGCCGGGGAGATTCCCACATGGATCAGCAGACCTTTCCTGCCTCGCCCACTGCTCCCCTCAGTAGTGTATTTCTGTCTATCTGCCTGTTCTGCTCACTGCTCTGTCTCTGGTGAACCCTCTCACCGCCCCACGCCTCTGGCCTACACCCCAGCTTGTATGCATAAATAAATAAATCTTTAAAAATAAAATAAAATAAAATGGCCAGATCACCCAAAGCAATTTACAGATTTAATGCAATATCTATTAAAATACCACTGAATAGAACAATTATCAAATTTATATGGAACCACAAAAGGTCCCAAATAGCCAAATTAGTCTTTAGAGAAAAGTAGAAAAATGGAGGCATCATATTTCCTGACTTTAAACAATATTATACAGCAACAGTAATCAAAACAGTATGGCATTGAAATAAAAACAGAAACTCAGATCAGAATTGAAACAGAATTGGAACAGAATTGAAAGCCCTGAGATAAATCCATATAAATATGACCCAGTAATATTATAACATAATTTCTTGACAAAGAAATTATGACAATACACTGGAGAAAAAACAGTCTTTTAATAAGTGGTGATGGGGAATATGGATAACCGCATGCCAAAAAAAAATAATAAAGCTAGACACATATTTAACACCATATACAAAAATTCATTCAAAATGTGTTAAAGATTTGGACATAAGAACCAAAACCACGGCCTCCCTGGTGGCACAGCAGTTAAGCGCTGCGCTATGGAGCTGTGAGCAGCAGCAATGTGAGTTTGACACCCAGCCGGTGAGATTCCCACATGGCACGGCAGATCTCTCCTGCCTTGCCCGCTGCTCCCCTCAGCAGTGAGTTTCTGTCGATTTGCCTGTTCTGCTCCCCACTCTGTTTCTGGTGAACCCTCTCGCCACCCCACGCTTCTGGCCTGTACCCCAGCTTGTATGCATAAATAAATCTTAAAAAAAAAAAAGAACCAAAACCATAAAGTACCTGAAAGAAAATATAGTGGACATACTAGCAGATATCTAACACAGAGTTGTATTTGGAATACAATCCCAACAGAAAGGGGGAACAAAAGCAAAAATAAACAAGTGGGACTATATCAAAAGAATAAACAAACAAAAAACCTATAGAATGGGAAAAATATTTGCATACCATAATGTGACAAGTGATTAATTTCCAAAATTAATAAAGTACTTACACAATTCAACAACAAAGAAACAGATGACCCAATTAAAAAATTGGCAAAGGTCTTAAATAGACCCTTCTCTAAAGAAGACATTCAGATGGCCTACAGATATATGAAAAATATGTTCAACATCATTTATAAGAGAAACGCAAATTAAAACCACACTGAGATACCAACTCATCCCTATGTGAATGGCCCATATAAGAAAAGATGGAATTAAGAAATGTTGGCAGGGTTATGGGGGAAAAGGAATTCTCACTCACTGTTGATGAGAATGCAAGCTAATACAGCCCTGTGGAAAATGGCTTGGAGATTTCTCAAGAAAATAAAAATATTAATTCAGC
Source organism: Scalopus aquaticus (assembly GCA_004024925.1). Lineage (NCBI taxonomy): Eukaryota > Metazoa > Chordata > Mammalia > Eulipotyphla > Talpidae > Scalopus > Scalopus aquaticus. The sequence continues at coordinate 7,596 of PVIJ01020863.1, read as the reverse complement.
TTTACCCAGTAATACTGTTATTAGGTATTTATCCAAATAACATGAAATATCCAATAAATATCTATCTACAACTATGTACATAGCAGCACTGTTTACAACTGTCAAATCATGGAACCAACTCAAGTGCCCTTCAACAGATGAATGGGTAAAGATATTGTAGAGCATATATTCAATGGAATATTACACAGCTGTGAAAAAAGATGAAACAGTGGCATTTGGGACAAAATGGACAGATCTTAAAGTGATTATGTTGAGTGAAATCAGTCAAAAAGTGAGAGATTTTGGATGGTCTCACTCATCTGTAGAATATAAATACCCCAACATAGTTACATGCAAACAATAGAAGAAATAAAAATTTGAACTTGGCAAAAAGAAGATAACAGTTTCCAGAGGATATAGAGGAGGGCATGGGGACAGAGGAAGATGGGGTCTGGGCACAGTTGGTTTCATGGAGGGGAAAAAATAGAATAAAAAAATTAATTTACTGTTAATAACATCTATTGAAACTCAAAGAATTAATCATAAAGCAGTTCATTTATATAAGAATAGGTAATCTCAAGATTACCTACATCAACGCTTTCCTTTTAGATTTGAAAAAACTAAGACCAGGAAGGCAGTTTCTTGTACAATGTCATTAAGCTAATAAATGGAACTGTTAAGACCATAATCTGGGTCTCCAGAATATAGACTAATCATTTTCCTGTTATACCTCACAGACTTGAAAACTAATCAATCAATAAACCAACCACATTAACAAACACTCCATTCACCTACTCCACGAACTTAGCCACGGAGAAACACATGATTTTTCTGTCTCACACTTCACTATAGCTAACACAATGAACTGTACCAAAGAGACATTGATAAAACATTTGGAAAATTGAATTTAGCAAAACCAACCTAGTATATAATATTTTCATTAGGAAATTATTTTTAAAGGAGATCTAAAACATTATTTAACCATTGGGGGAGATATATCTCTTTTAAGACAATATGTAATGGGGCCTCCCCGGTGGCGCAGCGGTTGAGCGCTGCGCTGTGGAGCTGTCGGCAGCGGCGACGCGAGTTCGACGCCCGGCCGGGGAGAATCCCACATGGTGCAGCAGACCTCTCCTGCCTCGCCCGCTGCTCCCCTCAGCAGTGTATTTCTGATCTGCCTGTTCTGCTACCCTCTCTGTCTCCGGTGAACCCTCTCGCCGCCCCACACCTCTGGCCTGTACCCCAGCTTCTATGTATAAATAAAAAAAAATAATAAAATAAAACAATATGTAATGATTTAGATATAATGAAATTAAACAAATGCTGAGTGAATTTCTTATAAAATCAATGATCCCTTACAGTACATCTTGTTAGAGGTTTGGAAATCTGGATCCTGTTTATCTACATTTTCAGGCTGTGTGGTAAATATTCTGATATTTTCATCCAAGAGATAACTTTTATTTTCATCAAATATTATAACAACCATATAAAACTCTTTGTTTTTTCCTTTCTGTGGATGAGAATAAAAAATGGAATTATAACAAAAACACGCAAAAACAATATTTCAGAACAATCAAAACTGACAATTTGCATACATATGAGCTACTGGAAGGTGTTATAAAAGTTTCGGAAACCCAATGTTAACATTTCTGTACATGTCAAAGCGTTACCTTTTTCAAGTGACAATGCTTCCCTTTAAAAGCAGGGATTGTAATAGGGTGGTCCCCAGGAAAAGGGAGTGTTCCAGGTTCCCTGCCCCACCCAAGGGAGGGTAGAAATGAGCAGGAGAGAGAAGGAGCAAGAGACTGGAGAAGGAAGCAGGATGGAGACCAGAGGAGGCACAAGCTGCAGAGGGACATGTGAGGAAGCTGCACTGGCCTGGACTGATTGAACCAGATGTGAGTGAGAGACCCGTGGGGAGCTGACAACGGCAACGTTGATCTTGATTTCAATTTTGCTCTTTACCTCCCAGTCCTATTACTATGGGCATGCATTTCATGATGTAAACATCAATTTATTGCAGATTACAAAAAAAAACTAGAGCCAAAATTAGAATTTGACTGTCATATTCGTATTGAGCACATACAAATTGATAGGAAATGACTAATTTTATTTCAGTTATATGACTTTTGTAAAAATTTGTTGACCAGTATTATTAGGTTTTGAACTAGAGCTTGTTTACCAAAATTACTAGATTGTAATTTCAAAATTTGTTTCTATTAGAATTTATATTGGAGCTGTTTATAATTAACCCACCCAAAAAGCAAGAAATCTCCTGATCTGTGTTTAAAATTTTGGTACTAATTCGAACAGATAGTTATTTACCAATATTTGTAAAGACACTGAGAAACCTGTTACTGATTTTTATATCAGTCCTTTAGCAACTTCTTTAGATGAAACATACCTTAAATTTGCATTTTTAAGAGAACTCTTTGGCTTTCAAGAAATTGTAAACAGAGAATTTATATTAGTTTCATTAGACCAGTAAAAAAAATCCGTTTTAAATCGCAGAAGAGGCTTAGCATAATACCTTAAACAATCTAGTTTTTGAAATAGCTTAGATTTTAGTTGAAGAGGGACACACCCATTTAGCCAAACTTTTTCAATACACTTTTTTATCAAGGAAGATTCCAATCAGTTAAAATTTAAAATCCTTATATAGGACAAGTGTCCAATTTTAACCATTACCAAAGACCTAGTGATACAGCACAGGAGGGGCACTAAAGCCAGCCAAGGACACTACCCAAATTGATTACCAGTCCCTACCCTAGTTCTGTACCCGTGAGCACAACTGCAAGACTACTCAGGGAACAACAACGGTGGGATTGATTTAACAAACTAGAGAATAACAAGGATTCACTGAGGCCAAGATATGGCTGTTTACCTCACTCAAAGCAATGTCCAGTCCTTTAATCCCAAATAAGAAACAGCGAAGGTGGCATCTTCCCGCCACTCGGGACTCAGAGCTCCTCTCCCAACCAATAGACCGCATGTCCAAGATGGCGTCTTCCTGCCTCTGCACATATGCAGCAGCCAGACTGCAGGCCAGGCTGCAACTCGTGGGACAGCACAGGATACAACTGGAGATGCTCCCGAAGCTGCCGTGGTGCCCCAGCACAGCACCAGGCCAGCGACACTGCAAACAGCAACTACAGCGGCCAGACGGCCCAACAGACTGCACTCACGCATTTTAGGAAGACGCCCACTCTGGGTCTTTGCCTTCTTTCCTCATCTGCAGCAATAACAAAACCGGGAGCAGCTTCCGTCACTTGGCCACTTGCAAACCCTTCAAACTCTTCCTCTTGCAGATTGGTGTGGTTGGTGCCAAAGTCGCTGGCCCCAAAGTCACTGAAGATTCCAAAAACGCTCAATCTAGAACTACATCCTGGCGGCTCAAAAGCTCCTGGTGGCTCATTCCCAAACTCTCAATTATGGCGCTGCACCTCTCTGGCAGCTGAATCTCCTCCCCTAAATCATGGCAACTGAATCTCCTCCTTCTCCTTCCTCAGTCCCTTCTATTTCTTATCAGAGTCTACACCCCAAACTGCAATACCTTTTAGCATTTTCCCTGAGGCCAGCTATCCTCATTAGCAAGCCCCTGCAGGGGCTTATACCAGACTTCAGCCTCACCCTCCAGTTACACTAGGACCCAAGACCACAACAATTTTAAATATAAGCAGAGAAAACCTAAAAAGTTTCAAAGTTTTGGATACTGTGGGAAACCAGGCAGGGAACCAGCCTCTTTAAGACAAAAGAACACCTTATTTACAGTCCTCGAGGACAAGAGAGGCTACAGATTAAGAGTTTAAGCTCTCTTGCCTTTTATTAACCCTTACTAGAAATCTGAGGTTTGTAATTTAGCTTACAAATAGCTGCATTTTTCTAAAGTTCTCTTTGACTAATTTCATTTTAATAGGAGACTAGGATTTTCTTACAGGCCCAACAAGTCGTAAGTTTTTCTTTTTAAACTAACCAAAAAAGCACCCTACATAGCCTATTAGTAAGACCGATGTAATTTAGGGGCCTTCCTGGTGGTGCAGCGGTTAAGCGCTGAGCTGTGGGCAACAGCGACGCGAGTTCGACGCCCAGTCAGAGATTCCCACATGGCGCAGCAGACCTCTCCTGCCTTGCCCGCTGCTCCCCTCAGCAGTGTATTTCTGTTGATCTGCCTGTTTTGCTCCCCACTCTGTCTCTGGTGAACCCTCTCGCCGCCCCACACCTCTGGCCTATACCCCAGCTTGCAAGCATAAATAAATACATCTTTTAAAAATGAGAAATTTCTATCTATGGAACAGACCAGAACACTACATCAAGCTGGACAGAGGAGAAACCCAGTCCCCATAGCTGGGTGGTGGCGGAGACACATCGATGATCTCAGTCTGGAGCAAAGGTCCCGGCAGCTGCTTGCTGAGAACAACGGGGAGTCCCCAGTGTTGCCAGGGTGGTGGTCCCCATTTATTGTCCAGCAATTTTATCTTTTGCTTCAGCCAAAGCAAAGGAGGTTTAGTTTGACGATGCTGTTGCAGCTGAGGGTGGTTAAGCCTTTTGGGCTAACATGCAAGGATGTCAGGCTGAATTATAAGAGTGAATCAAGGTAATTTCCCAAATCTGTGAAGCCTGGTTTTTCCATTTTGCAAGAGCCAACCCAGAGGAGAATCCGAGGGAATGGAGGCAGCAGACCCCATCACCGATGAGTAACTAAAAGAGAAGCTGAATCTGTCCCGGACAGATCACAGGGGGGCGGCCACCCCAGGGAGTGGGGAGCAGCCACGGCATAATCCTCTTGGGGAGTGGCCCTTATTAGTGGGGTCCCCACTTTCCAGAGGAACTCCCCTGGGCCGGGGTGTCCCCAGACCCCGACTATCTGTCCCTGCCATTTCCTCTCTCTGGGCAGAAAGGAAGCTGTCTCGAAACCTGGGGTGTTAGGAGCGGCCCGTGTCCAGGTGGGGGGACTTGAAACTTTAGAGCTTTAATGAGTCTTTACCTGCTGATTTGGTTCACCTTCCCGTTACAGGGCAACCCCAATGTGATGGGCTGGCCTGACGGTGGGTCCTCACCTGCATGCTTAAAAGGGACTTGACTGCAGGCTCCCACAAAAAAAGGTCAATAAAGGGTTTATTACAAAAAGGGGAAATGAAGAAAGGAATAACCCTGGGAGAGAGAGATAAATTGGTGAATGCGTCCTACCAGTTCCGCTGAGCTGGGACCCCAACAGCATGCTGAAGGCTGGCGAAAAACCAAGCACCCTCAAGGCCGAAAACAGCAGCTGCAGCAGCCGAAGGACCCACAAACAGCCACACTCCCGCAGCTCAGCTCTGGGTCTTCCCCTTCCCTGCCAGGCCCAACAGCAGCAAAACTGGGAACCGTTTTGGTGGTTCGGCGCCTGCAGCCTCTGAGTGTTTCCCTCTGAGGGTGGCTGTGGCAGCATCTCCACGTCCTGCAGAGGCCTGCCCCCGCCTCTGGGAGCTCAGCATGGTGGGGCAGAAACGCTGACCCCGGACTCGCTGAAGAACCGAAAATGCTGAATCCCGAACACCGAACGCTCCAACACCGACCCTGGGGCTGCTTCTGCAGTCCCTTCGCTTTCTTATCAGGATCGCTATCTTATCACTTATCAGGGATCGCTATCTTATCACCAGTACTCTGTCCCCATTTCCCCTGGGGCTCTCCATCCCACCAGCACCCCCTCAGGGGGCAACCCCGGAACAGTCTTCGGTCAGCCACTGGTTACATAACTCCCTTTGTTCTCTCCCCAGCGGGCTTCAGGGTTGCTGTGAGCTGACCCCGCCTGCACTCCGGGGCTGGGGCAGCGGACAGGGCCAGTCCCGGACACACTCCGTGTGTCCCTCTGGGGCCGAGCGGGCATCGGGCTGATGCTGAGCAAACCCCTGCTGGGGACGCCAGACACCCCAAGTCACCCCGACTCCAGGGCTGGGCGCCTGGCACCTCCTGGGCCTGGAGATGTGAAGCCATCGCGTTCCCGGGCCCCTGCATACTTCCGGCGCTCTGGCCTTGGGGAATCGGCTGTGTTGGGACCCAACACCCCAAATTCCGGCCTGTGCAGTTTGTATTATGATGTTTTCAATGTTTGCTGTCACCTAAACTGTACTAGATGCAGGGGTACGTGGTTTTCCAAATGATTTTAGGCCAGGAGGCGGCTACTGTGGATCAAACACAGCTGGCATTTGTTTCTGTAAAACAAAACTTCATGGACCCACGTAGCCCACTCATTGGTGCAGTGCCCACAGCTGCGTGTGTGCTGCCAGGCTACAGCTCAGAGCCGCAGAGGCAGAGCCTGACCACAGTCTAAACTGTTTACGGTCAGGCCGTTCACAGGAAAGGGCTTCCTGGCATGAGCAGAGCGCAGCCTGCTCCTGGCTCGCCTGTCCCCTCTGCCCGGACCCCTTGTCACCCCTATTCCCTGGTCACCCCCAGCTCACACCCAGATTTATATTAACCAAAGAATTAAAGCAGACCCAGCTCAGGGCCTCTCCTGTGAGGCCTTCCTTGACCAGGGCCTTCAGCGCAGAGAGCTCCTGGGTTCAAATCCCACCTCTGCCCGGTGGCTCTCAGACATGAAAGACTCCAGAATTAGCTACTGAGTGTGGACAGGCTACTTAAGCACTGTGAGCCTCAGTTTCCCCATCTATAAGGTGGGATAATACAACCTGCCTCTGGGGCTATGGCAGCAGGGTTTGGGGGTGGGGGCGCGGAGTGGGGTGACCGTGCTGGCTGTGACTCGCCCTCGGCACTGCCCGCTCACCGGGCTGGCTGCATCACCATCTCATCAGTGTCCCTCCCTGGGCCCACCCCTGTCCCCTCCCTGACTGTGACGCCCCCAAGGGCAGGAATCCCGTCTTCTTTGCTATTATTTATCCTGCTCCTGTCTCTGCCTCCGAGGCCCACACAGACGGCCCGGCCCTGGCAGCGGAGGGACAGTGTGGCTCCGAGGACAAGCCAGTCATACCTGGGCACTGCGTCTGACTCCATAGCGCAGCTCGGTCACGAGGTGCTCGCAGTTCTCGCTGGTCACCGAGTAGGGCATGTCGCGCCCCACCAGCGCCTCCGCGCGCCCCACAATTTTGCTGGACGGCAGCGGCGGGTACTTGTCATCGTGTTTGTTGTTGGCCCAGTAACTGTCCCTCCCGGCCGCTTTGCGCAGCGGCTCCTTCTTCACGACGGCCCTGCCGCTCAGCAGGGAAGCCATGCCTGCAGAGCCGCTTCCGAACACCCACCTGCCGATTCCGAGCAAAGAGTGAGCGAACCCTGCGCAGCCCGCGGGGCTCAGAGCCCCCAGCAGGCCGCCCGGGACCTCATTCCCTAGGACGGGCTGGGCGGCCTCGCCTCGCTTCCTGGCCTCAAGCTCCAGAACCGGCAGACTCGAGCCTGCGCCGCTTGGGGAGGCAGCGGGAGCTCCTGGCCCTGGTTTCATTTCTAACGTGAAGAGCGCGAGCTCTCTAAGGGACCAGGGCACTCAGGGGGCAGGAGCAGACGCCCAGGCCCAGGCCCAGCTCCCAGCCCAGCCTCAGGACCACCACGGAGCCCCCCTCAGCAGAGCAGGGGACCGCCGGCCAGGGCGGAGCTTTGAAGTAGAAGGAAAAGAACCAGCGCGCAACG
>PVIJ01020862.1:0-19893 GCA_004024925.1 Scalopus aquaticus | reverse complement strand
GCTCTCACCCACGGCCGGCGGCCACGACAGTTGGCACAGTCCCTGTGGAAAATGGTGCAGAGATTTCTTAAGGAAATAAAAAAGGAAATCCCAGATGATCAGCAACTTCTGAGTTATTTATCCACACGTGAAAACTCAAATAAGAAAAGATTTATCCACTCCCTCGAGCAGAGCTGCATGTTCCCAACAGCCGAGTCGTGGCACAACCTGAGTCCCTTCAGCAGGTACAGGGACAGGAGGGCGGAGTCCACGCAGGGGGGCACTCACTGCAGGCGGTGAGGAGAGAAGGGGTGACCCTGAGGACACCACGGGTGGGCTGGGAGGGGGTTATCTTGAGGGAAATAAGTCAAAAGTAAAGACAGGTGTCAGATGGCTGCACTCATCTGTGGAATATAAATCCCAAAAACACATTTACAGGCAAAAAACAGAGGGAATAAAACTTGAACAAGGCAAAAAGAAGACAAAGGTTACTAGAGGGAACAGGGGAAAGGGGCAGAAAATGGGGAGGGAGGCAGATGGGGATGGGCCAGGGGGGTTTGGTAGAAAGGGAAAAACGGGTAGGGTACAACCCATCAGGAATCTAGGAGAAAACTGACAACTACCTCAGGAGAAGGCTTTAGTGCTACAAATGTCAGAACTGATTGAGGAGGCCAAAAACAAGAGAAAGAAGTAAACAAGCAAACGAGATACAGAAAGGTTTTAAGCAATCTAAAAAAAACTGAAATTGGGCCACCCCGGTGGCGCAGCGGTTAAGCGTTGCGCTGTGGAGCTGTCGGCAGCGGCGACGCCCGGCCGGGGAGAATCCCACATGGCATGGCAGACCTCTCTTGCCTTGCCCGCTGCTCCCCTCAGCAGTGTATTTCTGATCTGCCTGTTCTGCTGCCCACTCTGTCTCTGGTGAACCCTCTCGCCGCCCCACGCCTCTGGCCTGTACCCAGCTTGTATGTATAAATAAAAAATAAAAAATAAATAAAAAAATCCTAAAAAAACTGAAATTTCCCCAAGGTCATAGACAGTTTGTCGAATATGGCAAGAAATTTGCATAAGGCCAGGCCAGAGAAGTGTAACTGGATTTGACAACAACTTAGGTCACTGCTGAGCCTCACTAGACATGTCTTCAGACTGCACCGAGTTGAAATGCAAAGGAGCAGAGGAGACAACTGCCAGAAAACATGACCTTGAACAGTCTGCCGGCAACTTGGGCATACAGGCCACCTGAGAGAAATGCATGGGGAGGTGTTTAAGGCCCCCCAGTGGACTCAATGTCCCACATCCCAAGATTGATCCCTGCACAGAAGAGCCTCCAATAGTTGTCGGGGACACGCTACACTATTTTAGCAACTGCACAGAAACCTTACAAATTAAGTTGTCCTTTTTAGATGACATGTGGCTCCTTAGCCCTCACTCTGCACTCAGGTCCTCATGCACCATTCCTCTCCCTCCCCCTTCACCCCACACCTGACAGGTAACTCTGACACTGCAAAACTTGGAAAGTATCTTTTTACAGAGGGGTGAGGAGTCACTGTCCACACCATCATCTATGTCAACGGGGACCCAGGTTCAGACCCTGCTCTGCAAGTGCTCAGGCCCCAGGGGTCGCAGCAGGCTGTCCCCGAGGGGTCCGTTCTTAGGGAGCACACATCTGATTTTCTGACATAGCGTCACGGCAGACCCTATTTTCCACTCACGTTGAATATGTGATTTGCATGTATTTGCATGACACCTTTGTCTTATTGATGTATGTTTCCTTGAAGAAACTTTACATGTTTCTACTTTTGCATTTCAGTTCATGAACCCTCCTAAAGTGCATAAAGTCAGGTATCACCAATTAAAGAGAGATGAGTCACTTACCTGGGATTTATTCATCATCTGATGCACTCACAAATGTGTAGGAACTCTGGAGGTGGCGCTGGGAGAGGTGAATGGCGTCCAGCCTGAGAGGACAGAGGTAGCTCCTGCCTCGGGCCTAAAGTCTCCCATCCAGGATGCTCCACACACTGCCTGGGAAAGACCAGAGAGTCACTTCGTGTGACATCTGTGCTGGACACCTTGAGAAGGGGCAGGAAAAGACCCACAAGTCCATTGCTGGGTAGAATTTAGATTTACAATTTAACATAAGTTGATAAAAACTGATACTTCCTACTGATTGACTAATAGGTCATGCTAAGAACTAAACAAAAATTTCAAAGATGGGGGCCTCCCTGGTGGCACAATGGGTAAAGTCTCAGCACCATGAAACTATCTGCAGCCACTGCAGCTCGAGTTCGATTCCCGGCCAGGGAGTTCCCACATGGCACAGCAGACCTCTCTCATCTCACCCGCTGCTCGCCTCAGCAGTGTATTTCAGTAGATCTGCCTGTTCTGCTCCCCACTCTGTCTCTGGTGAATCCTTTCACCACCACACACCTCTGGTCTACACCCCAGTTCTCATGCATAAATAAATCTTCAAAAAAAAGTTTCCAAGATGATTAATCAATTAAAAAAATTTTCGACACAATTTCAAAGGAAATAATGCACTAATGTACTTTTTTGCAGGACACTCCCAAAAATGGTTCCAAGAGTCCTGCTGTCTCCTTTCATTTCCTAGTAGACCCCTTGTTGACAACGACTTAGATTTGCCCTTGGATGTTTGCCCAAAGGGAATCAGTGCCTACGGGGATAGGATGAAAAGTTCTTTCCACAGGTCCTTGCCTTCTGAGACATTGTGGACCTGGGAAGACACTCGGGGTTAGCCTGTTAGGGGAATGTGGCTGAATGTGGCTGAGCGACAGCCACAACAAGATATACGCCAAAAGGAAATTAAATTCTTACACAACCAGCCTCAGTCAGGGCACCAGATAACCAGTCTCCCATGTTACTCTGGCAACACCGGCTTAAGTGGAGGGGAAAGCCCAAAATGCAAAACCACCCAACTTTCAGTAATAAAACGGTGGGCATGTTTTTTGAAAAGCAGTACATCTGGGTGGGTCTTTACACAGAAAATGGTCAGAACCATCTAAACCCCCACACTCGGTGTTTCTAACAATTGACGTGGGCATAAAATTCTAAAATTCCAAGACAAAAACAATCAACCGAACCTCACACTCGCATTTAGAACTATTGAAAATATTAAGGGATGTCAAAAGTTGGGGATCACCCTACGTTCAGGGCAGGGTCCCCACAACACCCACTCCTCCGCCTCACCCACTGGTCTGCGACCCTCCTGTGCGCCTCTTTAAGGGCCATTTGGCTTCCTCACCCCACACCTGCCCTCAGTTCTCACCCGACGCTCCTCACTCTACCCTGTCCACAGGCCCCGGCTCCTCGTTCTCCCCACACCCGCATACAGATCGTAAACCAACCCCCCAACCTTAAGAGACAAAGTTCACTCACAACTCCCGGACTGCAGCACGAATAGCGGGAGTTCCAGCACTTCCGGGAAGCAGGACGAGAAGGCGGGGCCTCACGTGCGCGGACGAACCCGGAAGGCCCTTTTCAAAGCCTTTGGCGGGAACCGCGTGTCCTCGGGAGACTACATTTCCCGCGATCCTGTGCGCTTCCCATCAGGTGAAGCCTGGTCGCGGGTCTTAAGGGGTGGGGCTCACCTATCCTAGGAGAGCTGGGACAGGAGGGTGGAGCCCGTGGGGTTTGTCAGGCCAAGGAACTGGGGAGGGTCGTCGAAGAAAAGGAGGAGACCTCGTTTTGGTCCCGGAGAAGTGGGTACCTCTTACTCTCACCTCCCGCTGTGGTTGGGGAGCTGCAACCCCAGGAGCGTGTTAAGGGCAGACTCCCTGGCCGGCCATCTTTAATAAGCTCCACGAAAAGGCTTTTCTCGTGTTTATGCTTTGCCTTTCTGGGTGCCAGTAAAAGACCAACTTTGGTGGTTCCTAGCAGGGAACTGTGTCTCCTTAGACCCCATTCTATTCGTGCACCCACCGTGCTCAACCAGAGCCTGCTGGAAGCCGCTAGGGCTGAGCCATGTCCCCTCAGCCCATTTCTTAATAGATCTGCATTTGAGCTGCTTGCAGTTCCTGATTTCTGATTTCTAAATAGACTAGTCGCGTAAGAAAACACCACACTGCTACACAGGAGCCATGGAGCAGGCTACAAAATGCAGGATGCTGTTCAAGGAGCAAGAGCCTGGCCTTTTTATCGCTAGACTAATCATACAGCATCAGTTGTAGGGGGAAGAGGAGGGGGAAAGGGAGAGGTGAAACTAGAAAAATGTCCTCTGTCATCTATAGTATCAGGGTTGGTGGGTCTGCCCTCCAAGCACTTCTTATCTGCTTGAGGACTCGGTATTGTCATGGAGACCAAGCCCTAAATCCCCTGCCACAGTTTTAATCTTCTCAACAAGGCATCCCACTGATAAGCTTCTGGAGTCCCTTGTCATACATTGGTCCTCGGGCCCCCCTGGCGTTCCCTGTCATTTCTCTTGATGCATAGCTTTCCCAGAGTGATCAAGCTTTCTGCTCTTGATAGATATGAAAGGTACCTTGATTGATGGGGCAATTCTGACCTTGGATAGGAATGCAGAATCGTAGATTTTAAAAAAATGGTGACCAAACAGGCCACTTAGGATTAGCAGACCCACAGACTTAGAATGACATTTTCCATCCTGCCAAACCCATTTGAAGAGTTATTGCCTCCTGACCTAAAAAATAAGTAACTGCTGCCCGACTCAGTACAGCACTGCCTGCCCACAACGTGCAAGCAGCCAAACATTGACACACACACTCTGCTCTCCCAAAGACCTGTACACACCCAGCTATCCCAAATGCCCACAGTATGAACAGACACACACATTCCTTCCCCATTCTGTCATTCCTAAATGATGTCTCCTAATACATTTACAGATTTCATTCATTGTGTATCACAACCAAGACAATGTGTTTATTTTATAGGCCATGTAAAAACATGCCCAGAGAAACAGTGTAAAATTTTATAGTTACTGGGTCTCCCTGGTGGTGCAGCGGTTAAGCACTGTGCTGTGGAGCTGTTGGCAGCAGCTATGCGAGTTCTCTGCCCAGCTGGGGAGAATCCCACATGGCATGGCAGACCTCTCCTGCCTCGCCTGCTGCTCCCCTCAGCAGTGTATTTCTGATCTGCCTGTTGTGCTACCCGCTCTGTCTCTGGTGAACCCTCTCGCCACCCCACACCTCTGGCCTGTATCCCAGCTTGTATGTATAAATAAATAAATATTTTAAAAAATTTTATAGGTACTGATTCAAAATGTCCAGGGTATTGATTTTAATTGTACTTGTGAGCAGTTAAAGTAGAATTTGTTAAAGAAAGCCTCTGGGGATTAGATAGTGAGTCACAGTGCAACAGATGTCCAGACAAAAAATGGAAGAGAAATTTACGACATACAGATGCTGGAAAATGTACACTCATACCTTGTGGAGCTACATGGGTGAATCAGAGTACACAAAGAAGAGAGTTGCAGAAAATGGGTCATGTGACTATATTAGGGTCCCTAACTGGAGTGCCTCAAAGTTACTGAACTGAGAGGATACTCTTCGAGGTAAACCTAAAACAGTGGGACTATTGTCAGCCCTGTGGATTTATTCTCCAGGGCCAATAAAGGGAAGGGCCTCTTAGATAGGGGAGATTACTTTTGATAATAACTGCAAATGAAGTCACGTAAATAATTTACAGTTACTTGTGATTCTTCAGAGTGTTACCTAGAGAATGTAGCAAGACCCTCTAAGAGGGTACCATGGAGTGTTGGATGAAATTCTTGAAACTAATCCTACATAATTATCAGTATATGCATTACAATGTCCACAGTTACTAAATGGACCAAAAAAAAGTCTATTAAGTCTCAGCACTATTAACACTAGGCCTGAGTTTGATCCGAGGGCAGGAAGCTAATCCACATGGCGCAGCAGACCTCTCCTGTCTCCCTGCTGTGCCCCTCATCAGTGTTATTTCAGTAGATCTGCCTGTTCTGCTCCCCATACTGTCTCTGGTGAATCCTCTCACTCGCTCCACCTCTGGCCTGCACCCCAGTTCTTGTATGCATAATAAAATAAATCTTTTTTTTTTAAAGATTTATTTTTTATTTATACATACAAGCTGGGGTACAAGCCAGAGCTGTGGGGCAGCGAGAGGGTTCACCAGAGACAGAGCGGGTAGCAGAACAGGCAGATCAGAACTACACTGCTGAGGGGAGCAGCTGGCGAGGCAGGAGAGGTCTGCCGCACCATGTGGGATTCTCCCCGGCCGGGCGTCGAACTCGCGTCGCCGCTGCCGACAGCTCCACAGCGCAGCGCTTAACCGCTGCGCCACTGGGGAGGCCCATAAAATAAATCTTAAAAAAAAACTCAATCAGCTTTATTGAAACATATATTAAGTTCACATATAGCCTAAATATTCAAATACCACTAAATGTTCCATGGTCAAATCAAGACATAAGCATTTAAGCAGCATCTTGTTCTGATAGCAGGATCCCAGAGTTGGTGGTCAACATAGAGAGTCACTACTTAGCTCATGTGCATGCACAAGAATTTCATGCCCTATTACTGAAAAGTCACCTGTTCTTTCATCATGTGCCTGTGAAGATTTCTTTTGGCAACAACATCAAATAATATTCAGGACCTCTATTACTACTATGAAGAAATATCAGGATTTTAATTGTAGAGTATTTCCTTAAGGAGAAATTGGTGAAATGATTCAAACTCCAGCATGTTCCTCTGTCTGACTTTTATGCCAACAACGAAGCCCATAACCATCTTGGTGATTTGGATCAATGTTTTAAGTCAACCAGAAGCAGCATGTCCATTGAGATTTTCTTAATACATGGCACATTTCTGTCCTAAATTTACCCTGCAACTTAGATATGAACAAATCCATCTACTAAGAGGGTCTCTCAGATGTTAGAGGTTGCAAAAATGCAAACACTTGACTTGACATACACATGGGAAAAGCCAGAGAATGAAGTGAATTTGAGCTGAATTACATTCATCACCTCTTCATAGTATCTCAAGTATATTTGATATAGAGTACATGGAAAATAATATACCTATCCCCAATTAATTGTTCTGAACATTTAAATTATACTAATCCATACTTAGTGTTTTAATGTTGCTTTATGATCTCTAAAAATATTCTAATTTAAAATAATATCTGAGAAGTTATTGACTAATTACTGTACTGCAATTTTTAAATGTGTATATAGATATGATTATAAATTACCTTCTCAGATCTTCAAAGTTTCATTATAGCATGAAAATATGGTGGTTTCAAAATGCTTATTAGTACAAACCACTCATCACTTTCCAGTTGCATGCATTCTCTGATGTTTAGAGTTATTTGACTTCTGGTTACAGACATTGCCTTCTTCACATTTTTAATGTTTCACTCCAATATAAATTCTCTGATGTTGAGTAAGATGTGACTGATGGGTAAAGGCTTTCCCACATTCTTCACACTTGTAAGGTTTCTCCCCAGTATGAATTCTGTGATGTTGCCTAAGATTTGACTGATGGTTAAAGGCTTTGCCACATACTTCACATTTGTAAGATTTCTCCCCAGTATGAATTCTGTAATGTTGAGTAAGATTTTACTGCTGGGTAAAGGCTTTCCCTCATTCTTCACATCTGTAAGGTTTCTCCCCAGTATGAACTCTCCAATGTTTAGAAAGGTGACATGAGTATAGAAAGGCTTTACCACAGTGTGGACATGTATAAGCCTTTTCTCCAGTATGACTCCTGAGATGTCGAGTGAGCTGTGGCTGCCAATAAGAGACTTCACCACACTCTTCACACTTGTGCAGTTTATTTCTCTGATGGTGAGTGAGTCTTTAACATTGTTTGTTAACTTTGCCATCTTCTTTACAGCTGTAGGGTTTTTCATGAATTGTGTGACAATGGATAAGTTTTGAGGACTCCTCAGTATGATCCCATGTAGATGTTTTATCTTCCCATTCACATCTCTGATGTTGAGAACTATTTGACTCAAAGTATAAACCTGTTTCATATTCACAATGTATTGAATGATTATTTGCATTATGGACGAGGGGACTTTCCTTATGTTCCAACTGTCCTCTCAGAGAATACGTACTGTTAAAAATTTCACATGGATCTCTGCTTACAGAAACATACTCATCTATGCATGCCACAGACATAAAATGGGGTTTGACCCAAGACATTTCACACACTTGATCTCTTCTTGCAGGAAGAACTGTATTGTGGGTAATTGTTCTAGCCTGGCTATCTTCATAGCAATAATTGTTCTCCCATTCAACTGCCCCTTGATATGTGTGGTCTTTCATTAATTTTCCATATCCTTTCAGTCCCACTTTTGGAAACAAATCTTCTGTGCCTGACTGTGGCATGAAGACCTGGATGTCATGAGAAGAGATGGCTGGAAAACAGCAAGTGATTAATTACCACATTTATAATACACAAGACGAAATAGGTTCAATGTTTACTGTATAAAATTAATACCAAATTAAGGACACCAGTATGATGTTAGACTAAGTAACCCCATGACTTCGCTCCTTCTATGAAAACTAAAGGAGTCTAGACAGCAACACAAATGTTTATGAAAAGCTATTGTCCTGGACCTCCCTGGTGGCACAATGGGTTAAGTCTCAGCCTATGAAGCTATACACAGCCATTGCAGCACGAGTTCGATCCCCAGCCAGGGAGCTTCCAACATGGTTCAGCAGACCTCTCTACCTCGCCTGCTTCTCCCCTCAGCAGTGTACTTAAGTCGATATGCCTGTTCTGATCTCCACTCTGTCTCTGGTGAATCCTCTCACGACCCCACACCTCTGGTTCTGGACAGCAACACAAATGTTTATGAAAAGGTATTGTCCTTAGGGAAAAGTAAATACAAAGAAAATATAGAAAAGTCTATGATATAACTCTGTAGTAAAAATACCAATTATGCTTGAGAATTTGGAAAAGACCTCATCAAAAAAACCCATAGAACTATGTTGTGGAATATACAATGTAATGAGACATTGTTTTGTGATGGTGATGTCGTTTTTGGAGTTTATGGGTTTGAGAGCGGGGTCCTTGGGTTCACTCTGGGAATGGTTTCACCAGAGCTCCCCTTCAGCAGCACAAGGTGAGTTTCTCCACAAGACAGAGACTTAGTTACATTTAAAAGAGCAGGTTTATTAGGGAAAGGGACAGAGGAATAAAGGATGCTTGCATAGACACAAGCGGGCAGGAAGAATGGCCTCTGCTGAGGGAGGTCAGTGAAGAGAAGACCTGGCAAGGTCACAGGTCATGGGCAGGCAGGCAGGCCGCTGCCCTACAGAGGAACAGAGTTGGTGGAAAGGACACCTGCATAGGCCCAGGTGGGCAGGCCAGATGCTGCCCCCAAGCCAGTGCAGGGATTGCACTGATATAACCTTCTTTCAGTGGGGAGGGGCTCATCCTCCTGGATGGCTTATCTGTTGCCAATTCTGAATAACTAACCAGAACCTGAAATGGAACCAGAAATTCCACAATGGCACAACCTCCATATTTTTGCCCTTTGCTCAGCCTTAGGCACTGGCTGCCTAAGGATTTTGGTTATCACTGGATTGATGGTTATGTTGATTTCTTCTACCCAGCCTCCTTGTGTGAATCAGGTTCTAGTCTTGTGATTCCTTCTTTTTTTTAAGTTCTATCTCCTCCATCAATGTCAATAATGTTGAGTGTAGGGTAGAAATGTTAAAGACTTGAGTTGTTCTGTGCAATTGAATTTACATTCTTTTCAGTTTATGAAAGGTATCATAACTTTTCAGTGCACTATTTAATCCACACTGTAACAAAAAAGACACCCGGAGAATACATGGGAAAGGAAATGAGCAGGGAGCCCGACGTTACGTGTGCCTAGGCTGATGACAATGCTTTACACAATGAATAGTATTATGAATTACTATAACCCAATTAAGCATCAAAAATATGATGATAAATTAGAGGAAAGCCATCAGATAAATACAGGAGAAAGGAGTAAAAGCATGTGACACAAAGTCAAAAATACAACAGAGATGCAATAGAGAGGACGAGATATGAAATGGCTGCTACTAAAGGAAGCATTTTTAAGTAACAATAGCTGTCCCTCCCTTTCTGTAATTACTTTTTTGTAAATGAAAAAAAAATCCACATTTAAATGACAAATGTGTCTGAAAGAATAAGAATACAAGACCAATACAATCTTATCCAAATGACACCCACTATAGATTTAAGTACTCCATGTGGAATGTAAAGATGGAACTAGATTCTGTGAAACTGATAATCAAATACGGAGCTATGTTAATCACATGAATATCAGAATAATATAAACTGAGTCAAAAGCATCACAGAGTGAAAAGAAGGCCAAGTAATAGAAAAGTACATGCATTGTGAAGTCATTAAAAACATTCCATGAAGTCTCTGAGTTCGGGCAGCACACACAGAAAGGACTGATGCAGAAGAGAAAAACAATACAATTCTAGGAGCGATCCAAGCCCCTATTCCAACTGGAAGGAAAATAATAACATAAATTCAATAAGTTGAGTTGACCAAAGGGGCCAAATTTAAATCCCAAAACAAGATGTAGTACATATACAGGATGCAAGACAGCGGAGCTATAAAAAAGGATGATCTCTGGCCATTTGCAACAACAAGGATGGAAGGGGGAGCAGGGAGGATTATGCTAAGTGAAGTAAATCAGAAGGAGAAAGATATTTACTGGATGAATTAAATCCTCTTGAAATCTGGAGAAACAACCCAAAGGAACTGACAACACAAACAGAACAAACTCTAAATATGACTACAGAATTGTGGGTACTGAAGGGGAATAGAGAGTGGGTGTGTGTACAAAGGTGGGAGAGGGGGCAAAGATCTATGGAGAAGGACCCTGAGTGCATTGGTGCTGGGTGTGGTGGTAACAGACATCTGAGGAGATGGGACTCTATTCCCTAAATCGCACAGAGTGAGGTAAACCAATGTTACCGCAATTCAAAAAATTAAACAATACCTTGAAAATATTGAGATGAAACAAATTTCTAAAAACATGTGGGATTCAGAAAACAATAATAAGAAGTAAATTTAAAGCATTAAACTCTTACAGTAGCAATAACAGGGATCATAATTGATCAAACTAACTTTACAACTCAAGAAACTGTAACCGGGCTGAGTCCAAAGTCCAGTAAATGTGGTGCCCCCTGGAGGGGTTTGCTGATGAGAATGAATAGCCCCAGGGAAAATGTTAAGTTTGCAGTTTGGTGGGTGGAGAGTTTGATGAGATATAAAAGGGACTGAAGGAGAAGGGGAATTCAGTAGCCATGATGTAGGAAAAGAAGCAGTTGCCATGATGTAGGAATGAAAGCAAAAGAGGCGGTTGCCATGATGTAGGAAAAGAAGAAACATTTTTGAATCTTCAGTGACTTTGGGGCCAGCGACTCTGGAGGCTTTGCAAGTAGCCGAGCAATGAAATCTGCTCCCAGTTTTGTCTTTACTGCAGCCAAAGGAAGAAGGCAGAGGCCTGAAGTGGGCGCCTTCTTAAAATGCATGAGTGCAGTCTGTTGGGCCGTCTGGCCACTATAGTTGCTGTTTGCAGTGTTGGTGGCCTGGTGCTGTGCTGGCACACCACGGCAGTTTCAGGAGCATCTCCAGTTGTGTTTTGTGTTGTCCTCGTGAGTTGGAACCTGGCCTACAATCTGGCTGTTGCGCATCTACAGAAGAAGGAAGATGCCATTTTGAAAACGTGGCCTGTTGTTTGGAAGAGGAGCTCCACATCAGCAGTGGCGGGAAGACACCACCTTTGTTACTTTTCTGGGACTTAAAGGACTGGACATTGCTTTAAGTAAGGTAAATGGCCATATGTTGACTTCAGTAATTCTTTGCTTTTTTCCTGTTTATTAAGTAAATCCCATTATTATTGTTTACTAAGCCTGAGTAGTCTTGCAATTGTGCACACGGGTGCAGAACCAAGGCAGTGACCAGAAAGCAATTTGGGCACTGCCTTTGGCTGACTTTGTAGCCCCATTTTCCCGCTATCAAAACTAGAAAAGGAACACTCTAAGTTGTAAATTAGCAGCAAGAAGGACATTTCAAAATAAAGAGGAAATACATAAATGTAACATCATGGCAAAAGTGTAGGGTTTCTCTTGAAAAGAAGTCTGGATTTTGAAAAGAGCACCACATTTGACAAAATGGCAGAAGACTCAAGAAAAATCAGAAGTGAACGCAGATACATCATAAATACTACCATAAATGGCTACCTGAAACGTATTTACTTCTAGAAAAAAGCAACCTCTTGTAAACTTATGAAGGTGTTTTCAAAATTCACATCATATGACCTCCCTGGTGGCCTAGGGTTAAGTCTCAGTGCTACCATGTGCAAGGCCTGAGTTCAATCCCCCAACCAGGGAGGTCACCCACATACGGTGCAGCAGACCTCTCCTGTTTCACTTGCATCTCCCCTCAGCGGTGTAGATCCACCTGTTCTGCTCCTCACTGTGTCTCTGGAGAATCCTCTCACCCCCAACTCCACTGGCCTACAACCCCATTTTTCTATACAAAAATAAGTAAATAAAATAAAATTCACAACAGAACTGCACCTAATAAGTAGATGGAAAGAGGAATTTAAAAAAAAATATTCACAACATCCTGGTTTTAGGAATACCTGATTAACTAAGTGAAAATTCAAAGCAGTTCTCAAAATTTCAAAAGTGAAAAGCCAAAAAAATGTTAAAAGCAGCAGTGAATGGATATCGAGGCCCAGTGAAGACATGACTAGGAAAGGGCAGTCCAGCTGTATCATCATGAACACGACACAGAGTCCTGAATAAACTGTGCACTGAACTGAAAAGGACATTTTACAACTGTACCACGTGAACAATGGGGAGAATATCCTGGAATTTAAGGATGACTCAATACATGGAAAACTATCAATGTAAGACTCCAGATTAACATAATAGAGGGTGAAAACCACATGATACTATCAACCCACATAGACAAAGAATGAGACAACAGTTCACACTCTTTCATGATTCAATCATTCTGCAAACCCTCTAGCCAGGACCACAATCCCTAATATTAAGCTGTCAACAGTATTCAGAGGGATCTAAAGAATCAATATAATCTCCATCAAATTCCACTGACATTTTTGAATAGAGAACCCCACCCCAAAATTCCTGTGGCTTATTGAGTGACCACGTGTAGACAAACAATACTAATAAGAAAGAGTCAGTAGCAGCGTCACAATCCTGATTTTAAAGCCAATTACAAAGCTGAGGTTACCAAAAATACAATAGAACAGAGATTAAAAACAGACACAGGAGAACAGACCAGAATAAAGGGCCCTGATAGAAACGCTCCTGTCAATGACACGCGACAGAGGCCTCTGCCACACAGAGGAAAGTCCCCTAAATGGTGATGACACAGCTGGACATCCAACAACAAAGAGTGAAGTTGGACACACACACCAATACAGATTCTTTGCGAATCTACAAAGATTCTAAAGAATATAAAGGAAAGGTTCTTTGCGAGTCTAAAGAAAAGTCACATTTGACAGAGATTGAAGGAAAAGATGAACATATACTGGACACATTGTCAGGGATTTTGCAGTAAAGAAGACAGAATTATAAAATCCAATGTAGCAGTGAGGTTAACAAGGGACTTCACTAGATGGGGGAGAATGAGCTAAGTTTTTCTAGGTTTCCTTGTGGTACTAGCTACTTAGAAAATTCCATGAGGTAAATAGATACACTGAACTATTTCATCATCGAGGAATAGGGTACGGAGAGCCGAAATTTCAAATTTTATTTGAAATAAAATGAAAAAGAAATTTCATGGTGTAATATAGAATTATGTTCCTTCATTGTAGGAAGGCATTTTAGGATGTGATACATACTGAATCTGACTTCCAGGTCAGGTTTGAAGTCTCCATTGATATGGAAACAAAAGGGATGAAACATGTGACATCTGTCCATAATACTGGGGACTTCAAGACAAATTCCAGTGACTTTTTTAAAGATTTATTTATTTATGCATACAAGAGCTGGGGTATAGGAAGAGGTATGTGTGGGGGTGGTGGTGAGAAGACTCACCAGAGACAGAGTGGGGAGCAGAACAGGCAGATCTACTGAAATACACTGCTGAGGGGAGCAGTGGGCAAGGCAGGAGAGGTCTGCTACACAGGAGAGGTCTGCTGCACCATGTGGGTTAGCTCCCTGGCCGGGGATTGAACTCGTGCTGCAGTGGCTGCCTATAGCTTCGTAGTGCTGAGACTCAACCCCTGCGCCACCAGGGAGGCCCCAAATTCCAGTGACTTCCATCACTCACTTCATACCTCTCATCGGGCAAAAGGAAACTTAAAATAGCAACACCGAAAACCTCAGAAATGTGCACAGTATTTCCCAGGCCCACAAACACCCCGAAAGAGCAGCCCAACCACACAGAAACAGTCTCATCAAAGGACATTGGCTCTCACTGAGAAGCCAGGTCTGATCACAGGGCTGGGGGAATTCTTAGAGAACAGAACATGGCCATTGTCAGAAAGGAGACGCCCCCTGCAATAGCAAGACAAGGAATCAAGACCAGGTTTGAGCATTTCAGGAACCACCACTGAACAGGGTTTTCAAAACTTATTTAGGAGGCTTTCCTGTTGACCATTGCACCTCTCAACTGTGTGATCTTCTGGATTTATTCCCACCTACCTGGGAGGGTGACTGGATTTTCACTTATCTGCATATCCCAGGGCTCCATCTGCTGCTCCAACAAGATGACCAGCACTGCTTAGATACAGCAAGAGATGAAATGAGATTGCTGGAGATTCTCAATTGCCAATGAGTATCGTGCTCAGTAGACAGGACAGGATATTGTAGAAGGTTCTAGAAAAAAATATAGTTAATACTTTCTCTGACAGCACCTTTACTACTAGACATCATTTCAATTTTCATATCCTGGGCACCATTTCCAAGTACCTCTGAGTTGTAAATAGGTGGTGGAAACTGAGTTTTTAATTTGGAGCAATGCTTTATGCCACTGATTTTCTTGAATGATGACTAATATAGAAAGCAGGCAGCAGATCAGCCTAAGAAAAGAGAAGTTTAAATCATGATGAAATATCATGAAGACTTTATTTCTACCACATGGTTTTCGTTTAAAGCGGGATCTGAGACTATCCCACACATCTGGACATCCCAGGGGCACATCCATAAAGTGCACAGGAAATGCTGAGGGCAGATGAGGAACTCTGGCGGGATGATACCCTCACCCAAGGACACCAGGTTCCTGAAGGTCTCCAACATCACGTCCCTGTACAATTTCTGCTGCGCCTGGTCCAGGCAGTCCCACTCCTCCTGGGAGAACTCTATGGCCACATCTCTGAAGGTCACGGGTTCCTGAAAGCAAAATACAGTCACCATGTGGCCCCAGCAGAGCTCAGATAGTGACATAGGGTGAGAAGAGTTAAGAGAACTGGTTCTGAGTGAGAAAAAAGATTTGATCTATCCAATAAGATCAAAGTTTACTCAGTAACAGGCTAATGTACTCACTGGACACAGGGGATCACTGACACCCACGAAATCACTGTGGACACTATAATTTTAGTGATGGCAAATCTGACCCAAGAGTATATTTTTGTAAAGCAAGGAGGCAAGACAATGGGAGGAGAATTCACAGTTGAACCTGTATTGACAGACTTTAAAGAAATTGTAGGTCATCATAAAAATACTAAACAAAACAACAAAAATCATATTTGGACATTTAGTATCTGAGATGCCATTCCAACAGTTTTAAAATAGTCATGTATGAACCAGATATATAATATCTGAGAACAATAATATTCTTTTTTTTTAAAGATTTATTTTTTATTCATACATACAAGCTGGGGTACAGGCCACAGGTGCGGGGCGGCGAAAGGGCTCACCAGAGACAGAGTGGGCAGCAGAACAGGCAGATCAGAAACACATTGCTGAGGGGAGCAGCGGGTAAGGCAGGAGAGGTCTGCCGCACCATGTGGGATTCTCCCCGGCCGGGCATCGTACTCGCGTCGCCACTGCCAACAGCTCCACAGCGCAGCGCTCAACCGCTGCGCCACCGGGGAGGCCCAACAATAATATTCTTTATCTGTTATGTGAATACTTGTTCAAACATCCAGGAAATTACACATCTGGGTTTTGCCTATAGATCTGAAACTAAAATGGGTCAGAGATGACCCTAGAAAGTACATAGCAGATTTTGTAACTGAGAATAGAAACATGTTTCAAAAGGCATGGACATAAAACCGAGTAAGCAATGTCAACTTTTAAAAAAAAGATTTGCTTTATTTATTTATGCATACAAGAACTGGGGTGTAGGCCAGAGGTGTGGGGATTGAGAGGATTCACCAGAAACAGAGTGGAGAGCAGAGCAGGCAGATCTACTGAAATACACTGCTGAGGGGAGCAGCAGGTAGACAGGAGTGGTCTGCTGTGCCAAGTGGGTTAGCTCCCCACTCAGGGATTGAACTCATGCCACCGTGGCTGGTGATAGCTTCATAGCACTGACTTTAACCCCTGCGCCACCAGGGAGGCCCAGCAATATTAACTTTTTAAGAAGCAAAAATGAAAACCATACACACACTACACTGATGGAATACAAAATGTTCATGTCAATGAATTAAAAATTATTTTAAATTGTATGAAACAAATCTAGCTGTGGGTGATACTTTTTGCATATTTCAAACCCACTATACAGACAAATACAGAAAATGGGAACCAACAACTATTGTTGAGTCCGTAATTTCTCAAAAAAATTTTCCATTTATTATATATATGCATTGAGCTCTATTTTGTAATTTTAGTACAACTGAAGAGACATTAAAATACTTCTTTGGTATCCTGAAAGCATAAATATAAACAAGTTATAAAGAAAATGTATGTGAAATGACTGACATATAATGAAAACTGACATGACCCAAGACTGATTAAAACCTTCACTTGCAAAAATCAGCATCCACAGAAAACAAGGTGAGAGGCTCCATCCTCCAAACAAACAAGCAGAGTCACTAAGAACCAGGCACATCACTCAGTGACTCCTCCAACGCACTTAGTGTAACCGAGACGGCGACTAACATCTCAGCGGAGGAATCTGGCAGAGAGACCCTGAACCCGGGAGGGGCCTCCACTGGCTGCAGAGGACACAGTGGTGCAGGCACAGACACCCTGAGGGCACAGGTCCTGGCTGTGCGCTGCAGGCAACAAACATCAGTTATCTGCCTCAGACGCTGATGGGGAGACACCAGATCACCGCACATTCAAGTCCACGTGGGCCTCACGCTCAGTGGTGTCTAGAGGAGAATTTCAACAGTGAATCTCCCTTAACCCTGGAAGGGCCGCTCATCTCGTCTAATTACTCATTGTCTCCTGAACTTTCTGAGTGATTCTCCGCCATCAATGCCATCTGTTTAAATGTATTACTTACCCTGTTGCCAACAAGAGACACTGCATCCAGAGAAAACCTAGAAACTGTGTCCCCTTCTTTATTGACGTCCAACCACCTGATCCTGTCCCAGTGGGAATCTTGCGTATCCTTCCAATAGGAATGGAGGATATTAACATGCATGACACGGACAGAGGGCCTCCCCAGTGGCCTAGCGGTTAAGTTTCAGCGCTATCACCACCATGACCTGAGTTTGATCTCCCCCAGGGAGCTTCCCACATGGTGCAGCAGACCTCTCCTGTCTCCCCACTGCTCCCCTCAGCAGTGTACTTCAGTCAGTCTGTCTGTTCTGCTCCCCACTCTCTCTGGTGAATCCTCTCACCACCACCCTCCCACTCGGGTCTACACCCCAGCTCTTGTATGCATAAATAAATAAATCTTAAAAAAACCCCACAGGTCAGCAGAGCACAACACAGAGCCCAGAAAACCCACCACAGGTGCCATCCATTTAGCAGGAAGGCGCCAGGGGCAAAGCGCGCAGAAGGAGCCTCTTCAGTCAGGGGAGGCAGGACACAGAGGGGTCACTCTCAGGAATGAACCTGGACCCCTTTGTTCCTCCAAGCCCAATAATAAGCTCATTAAAGCCCTCCAGTTTCACTCAGCCCTTTCCTCACTGGGTCCTCCTAGGGGACCCCCTCCACAGTCAGCCACCCACAGGGAGATGTTCTTGTAAAAGTTAGAATGTTAAATGTCAACATGGCCAAAACTGACATCAGTGACAGCAATGCGCCAGGCACCAGAAATAACCACCAGCAGCCGAAAAGCCTGCAACCTTGAGATAAAACTCCCCCTGCCTGGGGCAAGGATTCCAGGAATTTGTAAAGATAACAGCACAGACCATCTGCTCCACGACCCCCTCATCCTTGATGTCTTGCCAAGTTCACTATGACTTGCTGAATTCCATTGCCTTTATAAGCTGACCCAATTCTGTACTCGGGGTCCTCATTTTGCCCACGGGACCGCTGCGTCTGTATACCGGGCTGATTTGGACCCTAGCTCGACCTAGCAAATAAATCATCGCTTTGTTATTACATCGAATTCTACCTCAGTCATAATTGAACCCGTATCCATACTTTAACATTCTCACCTTCCCCTCACCTTTGCTCACCTCTTCTCACGACCCCAGAAGGTCCCCAGATGAAAGACCAGATGGGTCCAGTTGAAACTGGGCTCCCAGCAGCACAAACTTCACGCTAAGTCTCGGGACTTAGAGTAAAGTCCCACGGGCATGGAGAGCACCAGGCAGCCGCTGCGTGCGCATGCGCGGTGAAGGGGCGATACAGGTGCTGCAGGTCGGGGAAGCTGGGAGGCCCAACACACCTGAAGGCCCTCCTGCTACAGGGTTAACGGTCAGGAAATTCAAACTGAAATGGAGTCAAATATCCCATGTCTTCTCCAAAAGTAGTGCCACGGAAAATTTCAGGAAGTCATTAAAATGGCAAAATGTGTCTATTCGGAGTTGAAAACTTGCTCAGGATTATTTAGCAGTGGCCACAGATGACTCAACAAACCAGGCTCTTAGGCTGGGATAAAGGGCTTAGGCTGGGTGTGTGGATTGGCTCCTCCCTCTGCTCTTCGCAGCTGCCCCAGGCCCTTACTCCCTTCCACTGTCCTCATTCTCTGCTGTGCCCACATTACCTGTCATTGCCACCAGGCGGCGCATTCTGCCAATTCTCTGCGCTTTGGCCCTGGGGGCCCTTTCCGTTCCTCTCAATCATTCCTCTGCCCTTTATTTAAGATGGACCCTCTAATTGCTGTGTCTCATTTATGTATATGCTGTAATTTATTTAAACATTCCCTGGGGCTTTCATTTAGATTTTTTCCAATAATTTGTTACTATAAAAAAAGTGCTGTTGAACATTTTTTTTTACAGATTTATTTATTTATACATACAAGCTGGGGTACAGGCCAGAGGCGTGGGGCGGTGAGAGGGTTCACCAGAGACAGAGTGGGGAGCAGAACAGGCAGATCAGAAATACACTGCTGAGGGGAGCAGCGGGCGAGGCAGGAGAGGTCTGCCGCACCATGTGGGATACTCCCCAGCTGGGCGTCGAACTCGCATCACGTGCTGTGGACAGCTCCACAGCACAGTGCTCAACCGCTACACCACCAGGGAGGCCCTACTTTTTAGTCATTATTAATGGGCTTGAGATCAGGCTGACGACAGCATGGTGCTGTCTTAGCCACCTCATGTCGGATAATTTAGGTGTGACAAGGATGCAGCTGTGTATCTTTCAGGCCTATTTCATCACATCTGGATCATAATGAGCACTGGCAACAATCCTGACAGCAACAAATACATCTTTTGAGATTTTAAAATACTTCAAAATAGCCAGCCCTATCACAGTCTGGAATAAACCAACTTCTTTTCCAGTACTGAGACCCTCATCAAAATTCATTCTTACTCTTCATCTCCTCCCCATTTGAAGCCTCTCACTCTAAACATCGTAAATCTTCATAACACTTTCCTCGGTTATTACTCAAGTGGAATCACTACGCT
>PVIJ01020861.1:0-19877 GCA_004024925.1 Scalopus aquaticus | reverse complement strand
CTGACCAGAGTGGGAGAAAGAAGATTCTGAGAACACTTTGAAGATAGTTACAAATAGATTTCCTGGTGAATGTGGCATAGGTATGAGAAAAAAAGAGGGGTCAAGGATTATTACATATTTTCTGGACTGAGAACTGGAAAGATACTGCTAAGGCTTGGACCACCCTAACCACCACCACCCTAGCTCCTGATTTCATTTCCTCTGCTTTTTTTTTTTTTAATAGCAAATGATCACCTTCCATAGGAAGAAATGTAGTAACTCTGTTGAATTTAATAATTTACCTTTGCCATTTTCTCTGCCAACTGCAAACGGCCGTCAAGTTCCCTTCTGATCTGAGCTGCTTGTTCGTCTGCATTGTCCAGCTTAAAAATAAAACAGAAATTGCACATATTGTGATTACTTAATGACAGTGAACCACAGATGAAAGTGAAGAGTAAATGACTGCAGATTTTTTTTTTTAAAGGTCTCAGCTACCTATTGAGAAGAAAAACAGAAGACTGTCTAATTAGTTTGGCAGTCCAAGGAAACTTACTTGTTAGGCACTTTTGTGATTTTGTTCACCAAATAAAAAGTCAGAAAATATAAGGCTAATAGCTCAGTTTACCAAAAAAAATGTATTACAATTCTTTGCCCAACCTTTTCACAGTTGCAAATCAAGAAGTTCTTACTTTCTTGAGGTTAATGATAAATAGCCACTAAGTTCATTCAGTCTGGTCTTTTGTATTTATGAAGGTTAGTCCTAAATAGTTCTAGATAGATAAACCTGTTATTTCAAATTTCCAGAATGCAGTTCTAGATGGCTGCATCCAGAGTAATGTTTTGGTTTTCTTTGTCCTTAAAAAAAAAGATGGTTTTGATTTTTATAATAAGTTTGTAGTAGTCCTAATCTATAAAGGTATGACTTGATTGATAAAACTTTCTGCCACTGAAGTCTGTATTTCATATACTCCTTATTCTAGTACCAACAGGCTCATATTGCCAAGAAATCTTTCCACTCTTTTTCAGACTGGCAACCACATCAACTTTCAAAAAATCCTGTTTAACTTCTTTAAATATTTATATCTCCCGATTAATAGCTTTCACTTAATTTTAAGTGGAAGTATTTGAATCACTTCTGGGGTTTGCAAATGTTTTCTTTGTAAGAGACAGTTTTCAAAAATATAATAGCTTAATAGCAATTTGTTTGAAAAAATGTAGGCAAAGGAGATCACTGCTGTACTACACTGATTTTTAATAAGTCCTTGAAGCTAAGCTTTCAGAATGAAAGGTTTCCAACTTTGGGGATGTCTAGTGTCATTTTGTGAGCGTAGAGAGGCATACTTCCAAACATGCTTTGAAAAGCAGCAGAAAAGCTAATATAAAGACTATGAATACATTTTTTAGTTCTTCTCTGTTCTATGTAATGCTAACTGAGTTGAAGGGATTTAATCAGTTGGCTCTTTTTACACTTTAGCTTAAGTCCTATGTTTTGCTTTTGTGGGTACTTTGAGTATATCACCTTTGTTTTAAACATTTTTGAAAGTTTATACATAATCTAATGAAGATTTTCTCAAAATGTGGACCTTTCAGTTGAGAGAACTGTAGTTTCACATGTAGTTGTGAGAAGTAAGAGAAATACCCACTGTACACTGCCTGTTTTCCTCAAAGGCAACAACTTACAAAATGTGGTATCCTATCACAGCCAGAACACTGACTGTGATAGCCACTTATCTTAGAGCGCCTCAGTTCTGTGTGTCATCACCAGGGTGTTTATAAAGTTCCATGTGAGGTAGCATCTATGTAGCTTTCTAGTTCCACTGACAGTCAACACATGGAAGAGTTCTCATGTCATATGTTGCCTTTTTATAATCACATCCACCTCCCTCCAGTCAATCAAACTAGTTTTAATGATGTTCCTCATGTTACACAATGTATGAAAATAAATTCTAGTAAGACAAATGGATTTTTTTTCATTTCCATTATGAAAGTGGATTGGTGCTCCAGTGAATCGTTCACGTTTATAAACAATGGATTCAGACCTTTTCTCGATCTACAAACACTCACTGCCTAACTGCTCCCTCAAAGCCCACGGCCATAAACATAACAACCCACTGATAACTCACAAATGTATCTGTAGATTGAACCACTCACCAGAATTCCAGACTTAGTTTCCTTCTGTCTACTTAACCATATCAACCTGAGTGGGAAAATGGCATATTGCATGTAACAAACTCAAATGGAATCTTAGTTTTCAGCTCTTCAATCCTATGATAACATCCATGGGTAATTCCAAGTCACATAAATGGTGGACCTATTTACTAGTTGCTCAAGCCCACAGCGGAGGTGTTAACTTTGATGCTTCTCTTTCCCTCACAGATCACATCCAATCCAATCTCGAGTAATTTATAGTGGAACCTAGAACCACAGAATTGAGACAGACTAAAATTCAAGGACAGAGTTCTTGGCCAGAACGCTTCCATTTTTGTGTGATGGAATGCTTCCT
This sequence comes from Scalopus aquaticus, assembly GCA_004024925.1. Classification (NCBI taxonomy): domain Eukaryota; kingdom Metazoa; phylum Chordata; class Mammalia; order Eulipotyphla; family Talpidae; genus Scalopus; species Scalopus aquaticus. The sequence continues at coordinate 17,395 of PVIJ01020861.1, read as the reverse complement.
TTGCCACTTCAAGTTTCTTGTATTTTTACACATACTATTATGGCAAAAATTTTCTTTTTTGAATCATCAAGAGGATTTTCCTTCCCCATCCCAACTAAAAAAGCAGATGTTTTATATATATATATATATATATATATATATATATAAAATAAATAATAAAAATCTTTTAAAAAATAGTAAAAAGGAAGAAAAGCCCAAATGGATGGTTTATAGGTGTGGACATCAGACTTTAAGATGTTAGTGACACAACTATGTCTAGTGCCTGACTTGAGCAACGAGAGAAAGAAAATTCTCTTTCATATCTCAGAGGATATGTGGACTCTGGAGTTTGAGGCAGGATCAGAGGCAAATCCAAGTCCACAGAAAAACACCTTAACTTCATTTTCTTTGACTTCAAATTTCTGATTTCAACACGAACTGAAAATGGGTAACTTACCTCACAGATGTCCTTTCCTAGTACAGAATATTCTTCAAGCCTTTTATAAAGGGTCATTGAGCCCTGACCATAACAGATGTCCAAATGTATCTCTATTTTCTGTAATGCCTCTAATAGCTATTGCACAGAGACTTTTGCCACTCAATCAAAATATTTCACCGCTTAACAAATATTTCGACAAAACGTTAATTTTCCTCCTATTCACTACACAATGAATACTATTTCCACATTCAGTATTCTCTAGGTTAAGGAGTTCTTAACCTGAACTTTTAGGAGTCTATAAATTTGGTTCCAGTTGTAGACAGAATTTGGTAGGCGTGTATTTTCCTGAGGAACTGCTTGAATTTCATAGCTTACTTAAGATTCTCAAGGTTAACCCAAAAGAAAAGAAAGAACCATAACTCTTGGAGAATGTTCTTTATTCATTCATTCTCGAAGAGGCTGTATAACTTTTCAAACATAAGCCATGGAAAAAGACCATCTCAGATCTAATTCTTACAGAAACTTGTTAAATTTTTGTAATGGGACTAAGACATAAACTCTTAACAATGTTGATTTGGATGTTCCGTGGCAACTTTCATTAACTTTTAAATTTTTTTCTATACTTACTGTACAGTAAGTACTACTGCTGACTCCTTAGAAGCTACAAAAGTCCTGGACTCTCAGTTCACACTTTATGTAGAAAACTAAAAATAGCATGTTGAGATTATAATTATCACAAAAAAGCTACTGAATGAGTACTGTGGAAATTCAGTGATGAAGAGATGTTTTTCCTGGTTGACAGTATCAGAAAGGCTATATGAAGATGGAAATATTAAAAAAGCATTTTGAGGAGACAAGAAAACTTGGACCTGACACAGAAGTCTGTTAGTCTTGACTTGCAAAATCTCTAACCCTGGCCTCTCTTTGTCCACACCCCTAGTGTTCCATGCGTAAACTGAGATCCCAGAGATCAGCAGGCCTCCCTTGTAGAAGCCCAGAGAGACCAATGTCTATGCCGGTGGCCAATTATCTCACAGCTAACATTAGAGACAGTCTAAAGATAACTTTACCAAGTTTTATTGAACATCTCCATTTATAACTTGTGATGTGATTCTTCTAAAGTGATACCAAATATTGGAATTCATTAAGTTTGCTCATATCGAAGAAAAAAGTATTTTAAAAAGTGCTTTTCACAGCACTGTTGAGCATCATTGCCCTCTCTGACTAATCTATTTTCTAGAACTAGCATAACTGACTTTATATTGTCAATCACTAAAAAGGGGATTAATAGCTGTGTTTTTTTATGTAATGATGTCTTTAGACGTGCTAACCCTAGGTGATTATACCCTTCTTTCTCATACTGAAAAAAAAAAAAAAATTAGTTTTCTCTTTGAGGGCCTACTCCAATTAGAACATGACTCTTTCCAAACAAATTATATTCCATCATTTTCTTATAATATACTCTTTATCCTTTAGTATGAGACATACAAGTAGATGAAGATTTGCACTATTAACGCAAATTTAGAGTTTTCCCTAAGGTTTATGCATATGCTGGTTCATGGTATTTATATCATCTATAAACCTGGCAATTTACAGATTACACATCATGGGAAGTAACTGGTGCAAGCCTAACACTGATTCCAAAAGAACACTAACACTTTGGTTATCATATAAATTTCCAGTAGCCCAGTGTTTGATTTATTTGACAGTGCCAGTGGACTTGGGTTTTCCAACATGGCCTCACAACACTGACTTAAGGCTTTAAGCATTTGCAATTTAATGTACTTTATCAATAAACCAGTCAATTCTCTATCATCATTTGAATTAAAAATTATTATAAAGATACAACATAACTCTCTTTTACTGGCTCTAATTGTCCCAGTTATTTTCTGTGCTGCTGCTTGCCTGACTCCACTCACTCTCTGGGCCCATAAACACATAAGGTTTGATAACAGATCTTGACAGTTGACTTATTGTTGACCTTCTCAGGTGCTTATGACCCCTCTACCCTCAAATTATAGTTTGTGCCCTTGTTAGCACACCCCTACCTAGAGACAGGGATAAAACAAACCCGTCTCCAATGGTGCGCCATGTGGGAAGCTCCCTGGCTGGGGATCGAACTCTTGCTGCAGTGGCTGCCTTTAGCTTCACAGTGCTGAGACTTAACCCCTTGAGCCACCAGGGAGGCCACTAGTCTGAATTTTAATGCAAATACTTGAAAAGGTCCTTGGGCCTTGAAAGGTGCATGGGCCTCCGTGCGGAACCACCTTCTGTGAGGCATTTACCCTCAAAAACAAAAACCCTTCCTCCCTTCTTGGTTATTGAGAGTATCCCACAACTACAAGGTAATTAAAAGTCCTTTTGTTATTTCATAGAAAAAGAACATAAGGAAATGCACTTATCCCCTACTCTCAAGGGCAACACAGCGTGTGATGTTATGTATGAATCAGCCAGCATTCTGTCTGCTGGAGGCATAGCTTTTAAAGAACTCTGTTATATCTACCTTCTAAATTATGTATAAAAAACATGACTCAGAAATAGCAGTTCTGCAAAGGATTCTTGTAGAATAGTTCTAAGTCTTAAAAATACATTTCCCAAACCACACTTTTCTTTGAATACTTAAAAGTACGGAAAAGATGAATGAGTTAATTAGACATGAAATTACCCTATGTGAACTGAACTAAACTATATTAAATAATGGATCAAAATGTTCAAAGGCAAGAACATAGGAAATGTAGCCTCAAACATAAAAACCATAGGACTTCAACAGTCTGGAGACTATGCATGCATATTCTCTAAAGGGAGAGATATGGCTTGGCAAATTTTGACACATGGTCAAATTTTTCTTTAGTGTCTCATTTTGAATTAACATTTTATCTTGTGAACAAAAGAAATAAGCTAATAACAATTTCAATCAATTATTTACTAGCTATACTCACCTCTAAGTAGATGATTAGATGATTTTATATCCACATTAATAATCTGAAATTCAGAGTTCAGCAGTAAATAACAGACACTATTAGTGGTAGAGAATTTTGTCAGAGCAGATTAGAACTCTAGCGTCATCAGTATTAGGAAGAGCTCAATTCACACAGCACTTACTATACATTAGGACTGTTCAAGGTTTTTATAAACAGTATCGCATTTCAAGCTAAGAAAAATCCTCTATGACTTAGTGATGAAACGCCTGAAGCACAAATTGGCTCAAGCAATTTCCCAGGGTCACAGGGAATTGAATCCTGGGTTTGAATCCTGCAATTTGGCTCAAGGAGTGAAGTGAACCATCTCAGATTCCTTCGAAATGCCTCACACTCAGCTTTCTTTCCTTTAGACTTTCACTATCTTTGAGTGCCCACAAGAGGAAACACCAGATGTTATTGTACGATTCAAGATACCAAAATTACTTAAGTATCCTGTGCTCAATATGTCAAAATAACTATGACAGGCTTTTATAATAAGGAAATGTAAATTTCTCACTTTCCTCTCCCCTAATATTTAAGAACAGTGATGGGGGGAAAGGGGGCAAGAGGGAAACTTTTGTGGAGGTAGAATTTCTCTTGGGTCTTGGAAAAGAGAATAATGTGAGACAAAATGAAAATCCAAGAAAATACAGGCAGTGGGTAAGCACAGGAAATCAACTCAGCTTACCTGGGACATAAGGTGTGTAAAGAATTGTTATAGGATATGAAACTAAGGAAGTCAGGAGAGGGCCAGAGTGTTAACACATGGTTGCTGAAAAGTTAGTTAGCCAAGCATATGAACTTTATTCTGTTGAAAAGGGGAGACATTATAATTTCTTGCCCACTCAAAGTCAGGTCAGGACAGAATTAGGATGGTGCTTCAGAAACAGTACTTTGGCAACAAAAATATGTATGATAGGAAGAAATAAGAGGTTACTGTGATGTTCTCTATAAGAGGTACTGAAATCTCCCACTACGGCAGCAGCCTGTAAATAAGGGTTTTTTAAAAAGATTTATTTATTAATGCATACAAGAACTGGGTGTAGACCAGAGCTGTGGGGTGGTAAGAGGATTCACCAGAGAGTGGGAAGCAGAACAGGCAGATCGAGTGAAGTACACTGCTGAGAGGAGCAGTGAGGCAGGGGAGTTCTGCTGCGCCATGTGGGAAGCTCCCTGGCTGGGGATCGAACTAATGCTGCAGTAGCTGCGGATAGCTTCATAGGCTGAGACTTAACCCGTTGCGCCACCAGGGAGGCCCCCAGCCTTGTAAATAAGAGAGCAGATAATGCAATACTGTGGAGGAAGCAGGAGAGTCAGGTAATTATTTGGGCTAGGATGGCAATACGAAAGGAAGAACATAGTGTTTCAAGTTAGAAGACTGAACAAATATAATAGGAGAATAACCCTGCTTGGGATGAGACAAAAAGGTATTTTGAACCGATTGAGATTAATCTGTGTGCCATGGACCATGGTGATGCAGTGGAATGAGGAGCTGCCTACATGAAAGGGCAAAGGGAAGGGGTGCCCTCATGAAGCACAGTGAGTTTGGTTTGTTACCACCGAAGCACTTTTCAGTGGATCTAACACAGTACAACAATCCCAGTAGCATCTAATTTCTCACACACACCAGAGTGTCAAGCTATATATATTTTTCAAACACTGTCGCTCTTAGTTCCATATCAAGCCTGAAGTGTGTTCACGAACTTGTGGGATAATTCAAAGATCAAGCAGTGAGTTTTGCTCATCTAGAAACCTTCATGGAAGAATCATGAGACTGCTTCGCAAATAGGAAATGAGATCATTTTTAAAATGTTACTAGATGCTTTTCTACCAGTTTTTAATAAATAGCTAGAATTCCTCATTATCACTCATTATACAAGAAAAAATTTTACTAAGACTCTGCTCTATTTAACATAATTAAGGGTTCTTCTCTTTATCCAATCACTGCATGGAATCTTCCCTTGTCAGAGTCAAAAGCATCTTGATAAATTCGAAAGCTTCTTCATTATCACCTAAACAGTACATGTCTCAGAAACTCTGACACCATGCTCCTGTTACCCTCTTACTTCTGTGGCTTCTCTCCCCTCTGGGCGGTTTCTAAACCCAGGTGTCCCCAGAACTCTATCCCAGGCCCTTTTTCTTCTTGAGCTCCAGACTCTCTCAAAATGTTCTGGTGGCGCAGCGGTTGAGCGCTGCACTGTGGAGCTGTCGGCAGCACGTGATGCGAGTTCGACGCCCAGTCAGGGAGAATCCCACATGGTGGGGCAGACCTCTCCTGCCTCGCCCGCTGCTCCCCTCAGCAATGTATTTCTGATCTGCCTGTTCTGCTCCCCACTCTGTCTCTGGTGAACCCTCTCGCCGCCCCACGCCTCTGGCCTGTACCCCAGCTTGTATGTATAAATAATAAAAAAAATATGTTCTGTTAGTGTCCTATGGCATAAAATACTAACAGTATCTAAGAGTCCCAAATCTACCTCCAACTCTGACCTCTCATTGGAATTCAGACGTGTATATCCAACTACCATCTACCATCGTCACATGGACAGCTAATATTTCAAATTCTGCATGTACAAGACAAAACTCTTGACTTCTCCCCCCAATATTGCTCCATGAAGAGAGCGCCTGGGTTTCATGAGTACCCACTACAGTGCCTGCGCAGAGTAGGTATTATGTTGGAAGATTACCCTAATAAGAGATGCCCCATTAGACTAAAGTGAAGACAAATGCTAAATCATAAAAACATTGGCAATTTAAACGGAAAGGGAATTATCAAAGCATACTATCTTTTTATAAAACTGAGGGAGAAGGACAGGTGGCTGTTATTCATAGCTGTAAAAAAAAAAAAATGGTGTATCTTAAGCTACAGTCCCAAACTGATCCCCAGTTTCTGCTTGAATTCCCAGAATTCCATCATATCCCTTTTTCCAGGCAAGCACACGGCACAGTATGCTGACTCAAGTCAAAATTCACATGTGTGTGGAACACAGTGGATCAGAAGCACAATGCAAGGTACGGGTCTAAGATGATGTAAAAACAGATTCCTGGGTGAAATCCCATAGACTAGGGACTTCACAGGCAACAGAGAGAAAACAAAACCTACCAGGGCCAGGAACAGAGCCTGGAGATTACGTGAGGATTAGCCTGTAGGTTCTGGTCCAGTTGTGTTTTTTTAACTTTTAAAATACATTAATTTTTCTTACATCACTGTTAATTTTTGGTGGGTAAGTCAGGGTATGAAACTAAAGTGATCTACTTTTTAGGCCACAGAGCAGTATCTTCCTCCCATGTTCCCCACTACATGCTCAGCCCAAATTCTTCCAGTTAGCATATAAGGTCCTTAAGATTCAGGTCATTCCCTAACTCTCTGGTCTCCATTCCTGCCACTCCAGCAATACACATAACACACCTCCCTACAAATTCCAAGACATTCCACTTTCCTTGTTTCTTTCTAAGTGCTATTTTCTTCCTGTCTGTTAACTATCTATCGTCTAAAATTTAAGAATTTCTCTCTTCTTACACCCTTCATTATACTTTCATTAACATTCCTATAGAGAACCGGGTTGTCCACACACCAATCATCTCTTCTTCCCGGGCATGCAGCTAGGCTGACCCGCAGATGCCCATTTAGTTAGAATGACCATGGCAATGAGCACTCTGGCAGACAGCGGGCTCGCGCTCTCTGTGACCTGCACCAGTAGACCGCAGGGAGCTTAAGTGCAACCAGATGCTGGGCCCCACTCCCCAGCACTGTTCCAGCCAGTCTCAGCTAGGGCCAGACATTTAGTGGCTTTGAATGCTCCTCAGGTCACTCATATGCAGCCAGGATAGGGCACTAACTAAATCCCTGCAAAGTGCCCTCTAGCAAATGAAGAAATTTCTCCCCATGGGCTCACATGGTGCTGGGAACGTGTCCCCAGTAACACATGGATCCACGACATCAAAGTATGTTTATGTATCTGTCTCCTGATTACATGCAAAGGCCTTGAGGGAAAGAACCAAATCTTGTCATTTTGGTGATTTCACTGCTAGCCCCAGTAACTAACATTTAAAAAGGTATTCGGGGCCTCCCTGATGGCACAACAGGTTAAGTCTCAGCCTATGAAGCTATCCACAGCAACTGCAGCATGAATTTGATCCCCGGCCAGGTAGAGTCCCACATGGTGCAGCAGACCTCTCCTGTCTCGCTGGCTGTTCCCCTCAGCAGTGTACTTTGTCGATCTGCCTGTTCCGCTCCCCACACTGTCTCTGGTGAATCCTCTCACCCCCCCACACATCTGGCCTGCACCCCAGCTTGTATGCATAAAATAAATCTTTAAAAAGAATAAAAAAATAAAAGGGTATTCAATAAACATTTTGAAATGAGTAAGCTAACCACCATATGTCTCATTATAATTTTGATAGAATATTTTCATTAACAATCTTGAAAAAGATATAACTGCTTATTATACTTGAAATATATTCATATATTCCTTTCTCATTAATAGTCAAGAATCGGTTATGAAGTGCATTAATGCAAAAATATTTTTTCCTTATTAATACTACAAAGAAGCCTAGTGTTTGTAGATTTGTCCTCTCATCTTTCAAAATAAAGCAGAAAGGTAGGAATAACATTCTAATTTCCACAGGACAGTGGGCATAGGAGAAAAATCTAAAAATGCATGCAGAGAGTATCTGATGGTAACCTATATTTGAGATCTGATGAGGCAAGGGTAAAAAAATTAAAGCCTTATTCAGGAATAGTCTTATGTAGTTCCTCTGCACATAGGCTAAATGAAAAATCAAAATGGTACATAGCTGAATGAAGTAACACTTCATTTAACAAAGCTAAAACTGCATCCCCATTATAAACATTTAATTTCTAGAGAGGACATTGATTCAATATACTAATCAGATACTCTAAATTCATTTGCACACAAAATAAAATTCATCTAATGTATATCATGATACATTTATATTTAAAAGTGAGTACATACAAAAATATAGCCAGTCTATTAATTCCAGAATCTTTAATAAAATCATATATTACATAATCTAATCACTCTTCAGAACTTAAGTTTCTCCTTGCTGAACCCTAAAATGTAAAAATTGCCATGAAATAAACATTTACTGCAATATTTTCCTTAAGCATTTTGAAACTTGTAATTATACACATGAAAAATCTACTGTGCTAATCTACTGTTACTTCTGCCCTTTATTTTTCTATTTTGAAAGTGAGTTTTGTTATTAAATGTCACTGTCTCTGTAGAATGTGCTTTTACTTCTGCCAAAGCAGGCAGATCATGTTAAACAAAAAATTATGAATCACATGCTACTTAGTTGAGAAAAAAGCTGACAGTAATTAAAGACAGACACCAATTTCCTTTGAGCATTCACATTTCTCCCCATTTTCCTTTTTCACACCTTGGAGGGGATCCTTTAGAATGGAATGTCTCATGGTTACTGGACTTCTGGGGGAAGGACTCTGACAGTCAGAAAGGAAACAGCAACTGTCTATATTTGTCCAGTATTTCAAATCCTACACTCCAAGTGCTTACTCATCAATACTAAAACTTCTAGGGAGAGGGAACCATTAACTTGAACGCTACTTCTTAACTACTTGTAAATATTCCTGCTTCTCCTTCACAAACAAACACTTCTGCAGCAGTGCCTAATACAGTCCTGAAGTCTTCACAATGTAAGGAATCCAGGTGGGAGGGATATTTGGAGAGAGTTCAGTTAACTTTGCTTTGTCTCTTAGGTAAATATGGCTGACTCACCCTCTTCAGTTAATGGAAAAAGAATGTGAAAGATTAATGAAGGTGCTCTTGGCAGAAGACATTCGGATTTAGATAGTTGTGAAATTCAGTGACTTAATCCTCTTAAGAGAAAAATATAGAAGCAAAAGGAGGAGAAAGGCAGTCGAGAGGGCACCATGCTCTCCACTCCCCAGACCGGTCATTCAGGATCCTTGCGTCTCTCCCAGTCTACAACACTCTTATCTACAGGTGCCAATGTCTCCTCAAAGCACAGCCCCAATTCTCCCTCACACTTCTGCTGTCACAAAGCCATGCCCTTCCCCAAATGCCATGCTGTTCAGACCATCTTCCTTTGTACATGCTGGTTCCTTTGCCAGAATCTCCTCATTCTAGTCAACAACTTCCCCAAAAGATCACACAGTCTTCCCCCCAATATTGCCTCCTCATCAATCTCTAAGACAGAGCCTGGAACTTAAGCCATTTACATCACGTTGGCATTTACAAACAGTGCTACTTAAAATAAATAAATAAATATATATCTATAAACCTTGCAAATAGCTAGGTCTTTGTGCTCCCATCATTCAATACAGTTCTTGGGACATCATTTCTAAATATCTATATTCCCTACCTAATTATAGAAAATGGGTTAATAATGGACTTAAATGTGTTGTGTTACCCTTTGTCAAATTTTAAAATAAACTTTAATAAACATTTAATTTATTTTCAAGGAAAGTAGATTTGTTAATAGTACCACTTGACAGCATTGTCATTTAAAAATATGTGAAGTAAAAATCATCCTTAAGACTAGTATGTAGTTCAAAAGCAACTAATTCTGTTTTTCTAAAAGTATAACTATGTACTTGAAATTCACTGCATGTCCTTAAAAATTATTCTGAGTTAAATTTTCTACTGACAGACTGTTCTTTCTTCACTCCTGCTACTTTACAGGATTCAAATAAATTATGGCTAACAATTCAACTGTAGATTTTTGTATTGTTACATTGCTCATTGTAGTTCACTGTACTTTTTTTTTTTGATTTATTTATTTATACATACAAGCTGGGGTTACAGGCCAGAGGTGTGGGGCAGTGAGAGGGTTCACCAGAGACAGAGTGGGGAGCAGAACAGGCAGATTAGAAATACACTGCTGAGGGGAGCAGCGGGCGAGGCAGGAGAGGTCTGCCCCACCATGTGGGATTCTCCCCAGCTGGGTGTCGAACTAGCATCGCAAGCTGTGGACAGCTCCACAGTGCAGAGCTCAACCACTGCGCCACCAGGGAGGCCCAACTGTACTTTTCTATTGTTTTTACCTAACACTATGTTGTAAGAATGTGCACCAGTGCAGATACATTGTTCTCAAACCAAAGAATATAAAGTATGACTGGTAGTTTTAATAGCACAAAAGACAATCCAGGCATACCTAGATGATACTTCTGGATGTGTTTTTTGGTTTTGTTTTGTTTTGTTTTTTAGCAACATGTGAACCGTTTCTTTCATTTTTTCCTCATTTCATAATTTAGCTGTGATATCTTCTAGATGAGTGTTTTTGAGTTTCCAATATGTCTGAATTTTAATAATTAATAATTCTTTGTTCTGACCAGAAGGAAACAGCTATGCTTCAGGAGACAGCTGCCCTCTGTTAAGCCTGCAGCTCTGGGGTGAGGGGAACCATCACTGAGGCTCCCATGGGCCTTGGGCGGCGGCCCTGGCACTGCTCCCTTCTCATTCATGGCCTCTCCTTCTTGCATTCCCAGGGCCCATCTGGCCTTGCCAACTTGCACATCTTAGATGAACAGCTCTCTCTACTGACCCTGAAGTAACACACCTTTGAGATTTCCTAGAGGAACAACTGTTGGCAAAAATAAGGACTCAGATAGGGCCTCCCTGGTGGCACAGCGGTTGAGCACTGCACTGTGGAGCTGTTGGCAGCGGCGACGCGAGTTCGATGCCCAGCCAGGGAGAATCCCACTGGTGCGGCAGACCTCTCCTGCCTCGCCCGCTGCTCCCCTCAGCAGTGTATTTCTGATCTGCCTGTTCTGCTCCCCGCTCTGTCTCTGGTGAACACTCTCGCTGCCCCACGCCTCTGGCCTGTAACCTAGCTTGTATGTATAAATAAATAAATCTTTAAAAAAAAATAAGGACTCAAAAAAGGGTAAACAAAAGCAGAGACAAGGACATTACCATGAGAAGCTCAAAGCCTTTCCCGGGATCCAAGAAACTGTACCAACATAACAGTGCCAGGTTTCAACAGCTCAGGTGGCTATATAGGTCCTTCCCCTTTGCCCTGCTTCACTATTCCTCTTCTTAAGACTATTTTTTTTCTAAGGGATAGGTTATTTTCTGTGATTTTACCTTTGCTTTTTTAACTTCTGATGAAAGGCAACAAAGAATAAATAAGACACACATGACCTTGAGGGATGTAGGACTGTACGTCTCTCAACTCTCCATGTCTTTCTTAACTATCCATTTTCATAATGTCATTCATTTTATAAAATGATTGTTATTGCAAAGGAAAGCTCTTCCTTTATTAGAAGTTTTTGAAATTTCTTTTTATTTTTAAGTCAATAAAAAAATAATCCTTGAGCTTTTCTTTCAAGTCTCAGAACAAAGGAAAGGAACTGATGCTTCAGAAGAGACATGGAAAGAGTTTGGAAGTCAACACTCCTTCTTAAAATAGAGAGCTCGGCAAACTGAGAATCACTGACTTTTCTTGTACTTGTTAGAGAAGTGAGGTTGCAGGTTAAACCACTAAACCAACCCCTGGAGATACAGACAGAAGCAAAGAGGTATACAGCACTCAGCGCAGAAGTCCATGGAGGACATAAAGACTTGGTCAAAACCTAGTTGACCAAGTTAGCAATTTGCCCAAATTGACAGGAGTTGAGCGGAGACAGTAAGAAACTCCTAGGGCTGCAATTCTAAGGAGCTCCCACACCTCACTGGGTTTGCCTTCTAGAAACCCCACCAAGTTCTCATGGTAGGGGTCCATGAAAGATCCCCTGGTGCACCTGGCAGAAGAGGGAAAATAAAGCCATTGTTAAACCTCCCCCACCCTTTCCCCTGACAATGGGGAATGGACTTTGCCAAAAAGAAACATTGAAAACATGTCTAAGCTGGGGGAAGAGGAGGCTGCCCTCTGTCCTCTGTCCTCTGCCTTCTGTAGTCCTTTGCAAGCTATTTATCTTTTCTATGGGGGGGGGGGGAGGAAGAAAGGGCCAGAGCAAACAGTGGGAGAAGACTTCTAAGAAACAATCTGGGGATACCAGGGAAGAAAATAAGGGACATAGAGGGAAGGGATAGATGGAGACAGGAACACACTCATTGCTGGGGGGATAAGGATGTCTGTAATAAACTCCACAGATAGGTTTATGGACCCTACCCCCACCTCAGAACAAAGAGATCCAAAACACCAAGGACAACTAATCCCTTAATGACATCATCACTGAAGAGAGGATTGCTGGGAACTGAGGATGGAGTTAAGCAGCCAGGTTTGGACTATAACCAGACATACGGACCTTGGGAGTCTCTTGGCTTTTCGCTGGGCTACAGTGTGTCATTGGGGGTTTCCAGCTCAGCGGATCTGATAGGACAAATTTTCCAATTGATGTCTCTTTTCCTTGAGTTCTTAATTTCTTCATTTCCCCTCCTTTTGTAAATAAACCCTTTTTTAACTTTTTTGTGAGTGCCTGCAGTTGAGTCTTATTATAAGTTCTCTTTTTAAGTGCATGGTGAGGACCCATAGTCAGGCACCCCATTGCATATCATGGTTGCCATGTAACATCATGAAGGTTACAGCCCCAAGACATAGCTCTACTAAAAGACTAAACTGCTCCCTATTCCCCAGTTTACACGGCTCTAGCGTAACAACAACGGACACTGCTAAAAGAACTGCAAGACACAGACTCTCTCTGAGGAGGAATGGCTAGGAAGTCTAAAATCAAGAAAGGAGATAGAGATAAGGATACCAGAAGAATTCAGAGCTTCATGTACCTATGGCTACAGTAAACATTAAACACAGGCCAGCTCCTGTCCAGTTAACATTAATCCTGACACAAAAGGCAATTATACCCCACTTCTAATCACCTGATACAATATGTCTGGTTTTCAATAAAAAAAAAAAAATGACAGGGGATGTCAAAAGACAAAAAGGAAAACAAAGTTGGAGAGACAAAGTAAACATTCAAACCAATGACACTATAGTTCCCAAGCTAGGGATTTAAGTAACTTATTGACAAGGTATGGGCTCTGGTGGAAAATTAAAAAAAAAAAGCATGAATAGGTAAGTAACGTAAGCAGAGAGATAGAAACTAAGAAAGGTCAAAAGGAAATGCCAGAAATAAATTCTGTAACAGAAATGAATAATGCCATTAATGGGTTTAGCACAGTAGATTTGAAGATATTGAGAAAAGAATCAATGAACTGGAAGAAAGGTCAGTAGAAACTTTCCATTCTGAAACATAAAGAGGAAAAATAACTCAAAAAACAGAAGTCCTGAAACTATGGGACAATACTAAAGGAGGGGAGGGAGGAGGAGGACAAAAGTGAAGGGAGGAAGAAAGTGGGACAGAAGGAGTATCTGATAATTGTTCAAAATTAATGACAGAAACCAACCCACCAATTCAGGAAGCTCAGAAAACACCAAACAAAAGAAATGAAGAGACTGTATCTTGGAATGTTATACTGAAACTGCAGAAAACTTAAGTAGAAAATAATGAAGGAAGCCAGGACACAAACACATCTTACCAACAGAGTCAAGGATAAGGGTCTCATCTTATTTAGCAGAACAATGCAAAAAGAGGGTGGAGCCCATTCTTTACAGTGTAAAAGGAGAAGCAGAAAAACTGATTAATTCCATAGCCAGTAAAACTACCTTTAGACATGAAGGAGAAACCAAGACTCTCTCAGACAAACAGAACAGGAACTCAGGGCCAGAAATCTTGCTCTGCAAGAAATGCTGAAGTTTTTCAGACATGAGAAAATTATATAGGTCACAAACCTAGACCGACAAGCAAAAAAAAAAAAAAAAAGAGTAACGCAGAAGGGATAAGTGAATAGAATCTTTTAAAAATTATTCTTAATAGATCTAAAAAATTATTCTTAATAGATCTAAAAGTTAACTGTTTACAGCAGTAGTGTTTGTCATGGTATCATCGCTAATTTTTTTTTTAATGCATACAAGGTGGGATACAGGCCAGAGGCGTGGGGCAGCGAGAGGGTTCACCAGAGACAGAGTGGGGAGCAGAACAGGTAGATTGACGGAAATACACTGCTGAGGGGAGCATCGGGCGAGGCAGGAGAGGGCTGTCACACGATGTGGGGATCTCCACAGCCGGGCGGGCGTCGAACTCGTGTAGCTGCTGCTGACAGCACCACAGTGCAGCGCTTAACCACTGTGCCACCAGGGAGGCCCATCATCGCTAAATTTAACTAAATCACCATTCCTACCTGACTGCTGGATTGGGAGGCTTTACTGGATAAAGGGAGTGAATGGGACTGCCCTGGAGAACTTGGGCCATTAAGCTGATGATCCCTTAACTGATGGTCCTTTATGTAAATTCGGAGCATCAGTCCAGACCCACCTGAGACTAGCCACCTAACCAAATTCATGAATATAAATATATAGAGCCAGGACCCTCACACGGTGCGGCAGAGTTTTCCTGCCTCCCCACCGCCGCTTCTCTTAGCAGTGCCTTTCAATAAATCCGCCTCTTTTGTTCTCCACTCTGTCTCTGGTGAGTCCTTTTACCCCCATGCCTCCAGCCTACACCCACTTCTGCCCCAGGACAGTACTAATGATGTTTAGGTGATTATGGCATAGAATTAAATGACCAAAATATCACAAAGGGTGAGGGGGAGAAACTGGGCATAACTGTGGGATACTACACTGCATTTGAACCTTACAGTGGTATTTCAAAATAGACTCAGATTATTTTAAAATGTATATTGTAACCCTAGGATAACCACCAAACAAGTTTTAAAGAAGACAAGTAGTATGTCAAAAGAGGATATCAAATGGACTCAGACAAAATCTTCAATTAAAACTAGAGAAAGCAGAAAGTGTGGGGGGGGTCAAGTGTAAGAAAGTGACAACACAAAGACTTCAGGTTTTATTCCTAGGGTATCACTTTAAAACATGAGTAGTCTAAACACACCCATTAAAAGAGTTTGACATACTGGATTAAAAGAAAAACCAAGAGCAATTAGGCAATTGTGAGCTGTCTACAAAGAAAAAAAAAATCTACTTTCAACAAAGAATCAGAGAGGTTAGAGGTAAGCAGATGGAGAAAAACACATCATGTTAACCCTAATCAAAAGAAAGTGATTTCATTATATTAATTTAAGTCAAAACAGACTTCAGAGAAACATAATTATCTGGAATAAACAGGGACTTGATATAATGTTAAGAGTTAATTCCACCAAAAGACACAGCAATTCTAAATGTGTATGAACCAGAGCATCAAAATACATGAAGCAAAAACTGACAGGACTGAAAGGAAAAACAATCTCATTGTTATGACTGGAAATTTGCATTAGACATATGTTCTCATTATAAGCAGAAAAATAACCAGGAGTCCACACCTTTACTGTAGAAGTAATCTTAAAAAGCAAAGGATGAATTTTAAAATATCTTGAGTTAACTGATACGTCCACAGGTAATTTACCTTATTATCCTGTAATGTCAACATCAAACATAAATTATGATTCATATGTAATAACCAATTTAAAGGTCTGCCTGCTCTAGTAGATTTGGAAAACAGGTATCTTATTCTGCTCAGCCAGGTCTCCTTAACAACATCCTTAGCAAGGATCTGACTTGCATACTCTATGAAGATCTATTAAATGTCTGAGACTGAATTGTACTACAAAATTATGTTCATCAATATTTAAGTATACTAATGAGCTACCGTTATGTTAGAAATATGAGTCCTAGTGAATTTCTATTTTTAATAAAAGATTTTGGTTTTATAGCCATCGACTGTTATCAAACTACCACCTAGTTTAATAACGCAGTGAAAACAATTACGGTGAATACATAAAGTTATTCACAAGGTTAATTAAGATGCCACATTACTTTACTATGAAATAACTGTTAACTTATTCATTTGAAATGATCCACAATTAGTAATGCAAAGTAAATTACAGAGAGAATACAGAAATTAAGAGATATAGAATTGTGAAAAGATTAAAAATAAATGTAAACGTTTGTACATTACAAAAGTGTAACTATTAATGAACATATGGATTTTAAAATGTCAAAATTTTATTAACTTAAACTGTTTCTTAGGGCAGAGTTAAATAAGCACATAAACTGCAAATGTGGAAGGGGTGCATTATTAGCCCAATCATAGGGTCTGAAGATGAAAGAGCAGCCTTATTCAGTTTTTCATATTTATGGTTAGAATAACAACTAAGGAGAAATGTATTATTCACTCTGTCATCTCTTTAAATTACCCAGGTTAGCAATCCTCTTCAATTTGTTTCTATCTGGCAAGGTTAAAGAAAATTGAAATTTCAGTTACTTCCATAAAACTCAGAAGACCAATGTCAAATCTTTTACGACAAATTATTTTGCACTGAGGAATACCTGTTTCTAATAAGTTGCCAAGTTTCTTCAGATAACAGATGGTTTTCACTTTATTATTCGGGCCATGCCCTAAATATACCCCTCGGGCATAAATCTGATGTCCTAAAATAGGGCACATGGGAACAATTATTTACTAGGTAAAATGTACTGATATTCTTCTCCCTCTATCAAGTAATTCTTGCAAAGCTTCTTTCAACTATCACTCTTTATAAAAATTCAATTTCACTCAACTTTCCACCAAAATAATAAATAGGCTTCTTTGGGAAGAATGTTCATCATGCAAGCCGGCCGGAGGAGTAGGAAAAATGGACCATTTACCTGACATGCATTATAAAGGAGTTGGTGTTCGAGTTTTTTAATGCCTAGAATCTGCTGAAACATCTCGTAGAGTTGTTCCTTGCTCAGAATAAGTTCAGACACAGCACTTAGGGCCATCCTATTTGGCTGTTTGCACAAGTCCTCTTCACCCCTGTAAATGGCGTCATACTTGGCTATCCAGGAGCTCAGCACTGTCTCCTTGCTCAAGCCATCAATTTCTGGCAAACTCCGCACACGTTTTTCGATATTTTTCTTAAACACCTCTCTGAAATCGTTTGCAGAACACCCTCCACTCTGCACCATTCTGGCCACTCGATCGCTCTTCAGAAAAACCTGAGAAACAAAAACCAAAAATCAACCAATGTACAATTAGGCAGGA
>PVIJ01020860.1:0-19896 GCA_004024925.1 Scalopus aquaticus | reverse complement strand
GATACATGCACCCGTATGTTCATTGCGGCACTATTCACAATAGCAAAGGTATGGAAGCAACCCAGATGTCCAAAAATAGATGATTGGATCCAGAAGATGTGGTACATATACACAATGGAGTACTATTCAGCATGGAAAGAAGATAAACACATGCAATTTGCCGCAACATGGATGGAATTAGAGGAAATCATACTCAGTGAAATAAGCCAGAAAGATAAAGAAAAATATCAAATGGTTTCACTTATAACAGGACTATAGGGAGGCAGGGTGGGAGAGAGACACTCAGCGGTGGGGGAGGGGGGAGGGGAGGATAAGGGCACAAAATGGAAGAGAGGAGAATACAAGGGACCATGGAGATGGATCACGGGTGAATTGGTGGTGGGCTGCCCAAGGGGAATACAAAATGTAAAAGACATAAATAACAATAAAAAAAATAAAAAAAAAGATGTATGGGGGCAAATACAAGGACATACATGGCAGCCACCCTGAAATTTTGATAGACTATACGTCAATCCAAGCAAAGGTGCACTAATATTTGTCAAATTCAAGGCAGGTGTCAAAATGAAAAAAGAACCAAATGGCTCAAGTTAAAATGTGACACTGTTTTGGGAAGCACAGCACGGACTAGGTGGAGTGCCAAAGAGCGAGCATCATATCCAGAGAAATGGCAAATGAAACCCAATACTGGAGTCCAGACTGAAAAGAATAAGGCAGAAAATAGGTCCCAGGCAGATGGTTTAGCAAAGTCCTACAGAAGGAGACAGAAGAACCCCAGACCCTCGACTAACCCAGGAAAAAGGGGCCAGGATGGAGGTAGAACAATTCAGAAACCATTTAAGAATCATGACTGATCGCACTGAGGGGTGTTTGCAGCATGTCGTTCTGAAACCAATGCTCTGCCAGCAGCAACTAGACTGCAGGGTTTGGGACTTTTTTTTTTCTTTTCCTTAATGCTAAATATATTTTCAACCTCTTTGTCTAGAAATACCATCTTGATTTCTTTGGTGAACTGCTCATCTTTCTTCATCTATACACTCTTAGTCCATTTTAGTTCCAGGGATACAAATAAGAATTAGGCACAACCAATCACAGAAAGATTGCTTCAGCAATGAGCACATCACCTATGTGGACCAATGTGTGTCAGTGCTAGAACTTTACAGTGAGAGAAGAAGCAGCACATGTTGGTGCTCACCAACTTATTGATACCACTTAGGGAGAAATCACCAGGGAATAGGCTAACAAAGAACAGAAAAATGAAACAAAACATTTTGAAAATACCATATGAACACCCATAACCAGAAGCTCTTGAAGATGACGCACACGCAGAGCTTTCCAGTTATAGGAACCAAACTATCCCCTTTTCTGACACAAGCCAGTTTAAGATTTTTTGTCACTTGCAACGAAGAGTCAGCGAAATAATTTCACCTCTCTGAAGTCCTGCCCTGAATCATCTTTAAATTTATATATTTCAAGGAGTCTTTCAGATTTGAACAGCCTTTAGATTTTGTCAAGAAAGGGAAAAAATTATTTCTTTAGTATTGGATTTTAGTATTGCTTGTATTGTTTAGTATCCTCATCACCCAGCCCTTCAAACAGCATCCTGCAACTGACAGCACAAATTCTGCCTCTTCTTCTCCCCTCCCTTGAAAGAGTAAGGATTCTTTCTTGTTCCAGAAAAGCTTAGTCAACATACATAATATAGAGAAAGAGGAAATGGAAAAGGGATGTGGAAAAATCAGGGTCTGCCCAGAAGCTGAGAGAAGTTTAGTAGAAGATTGTGGAGACACTACACTAATGACCCTGCAGTGTGCAATGGAAGTAAACAGAAATCCTGAACTTCCCATGTAAGCCGCTGCTTAGCAAGTGGCTCTATGCTCTATGAGCATAAAGCCAAGTATTATGACGCTGGCAATTGGAGGAAGAAATGACTTAATTGTGAATAAATAGAAGAAAACAGGAGTCAAAAGACAAGTCTGTCCTCCCACCTAAAGACTGAAAGGGTTTATATTCATTGAGGTCAGCTGCGTTGAGAATGGAGGGGTTAAATTTTATTAGAGTGAAGCAAAGGCAAAGGAATATAGACTTGGCTGACTATCATTTGGAAAGTTACCAATCGGCCCATAAAGGGAGAGATCCTTTTCAAATGACCAGCTATTCCTGGAGGATGCCCCCTTGCTTCTGAAAGTGGTCTGGATCACTCCTTTCCCTGTCTGACTGGTTCTGTGTTAAGTGGTCTCTTGGTTCTGGCTTTATGACTCATAGACAGGGTGGTATTGTCTGTTGCTTTTGTGAAAACTGAAAGCAAGTTCAAAAAATAACTAATCCAACTATTTCTGCTGATGGTGGAGTGGCCATAGTTTTGTCCCTATAAGTCCTGACTTGGCTTTTGAAAAATGGAAATTAAGGCTTTAGATGACTTCTGCAGGACAATTCCTTTGACCATTAGTGCTCTGTAAGGCTGGCCTCCAGGCAGATGTTTTGAAGGATTCTTGCGAACCATCACTCTCCCTCAAAGACCATGATCCATTCTCTTCTCCATGAGTGTTGCTCTAGAGTCAGAGCACTGTTTCGAGTGATAACAGGGAAAAAAGAAAGGGCACTCTCTCACCTGAGCTGCTGCTGTGGAATGCCAATGAATAAACCGTTGGGAAGTTATTCTTAGGTCTCCCAGCTGTCCTATGAACTAAAAAAAAAAAAAATCAATTGATGGATGAGTGGTTAAGCCAGCTCTGTGGTTAAGCATTTGTAGTGGCACTTGCCTGTTGTTTCACCCATTTTAACAAATAAATTGAATCGAACACTTGGCAGTTGATCAATGACTCAGTGCTCAACCATTGCTGAGAACACAACACCTGAAATAATATGGTCACCAATGCTTTCCATACAGGCTCTGTCAAAGCTTCTTATACTATTGATTCTCCTTCACAAAGTTAGTAAGCACAAAAATTGCATTACAAGGAAATTACATGAAAAAATACATTATTAACATGCAGGTATTGAAAAATAAAAGATGCATTTATTTGCAAAATTAAGGGACCATCAGAAGAAATGATTTGACTTTTCAAGAAATAGTTTATGATACGTTTTCTGAGAGCATATTTCCAAATGCATTACTTTGCTGCTAAAAAGCTTCAACTATCATTGACTATCAATTTCAGTCAAAAGTCTTCTTGCTACTCGTAATTTCTACAATATGGTTTGAACCTGTCTTTCTGCTCTAGTATCTTTCTAGACTTGCTGTCCACTTATCTCCTCATATTGAAGACAAAATTGTGCTTAATGCTGCATTTGTGCCTTTTTTCTTTCTTGCAGAAGAATAAAAGCAGGAAGATCTACAACTTTCATCAGATTCTAAAAGGAGTGAAGAAACCTAAAGAGATTAAAAACCATTGCTCAAATCCAGAGTACTGTGAAATTAAACAGAAAAAAATGTTTTTGTTTTTACTTATAGCTGACTGAAGTTTAGCATTTTTTTCTATTGCGAATGTAGGCAATAAAGTACAGTAAGTAATTGTAGTTCCAATGATTTTGCTATTTGTAGAAATGATGGTTGTTTTCTTGTCACATTGCAGGTACGGCAGATATCACAAAATATCACACATGCTCATCATTACTTAAAAATTATGGTAGTTCTTAGGTCTATCACTAGAACTAGTCATCAAATGTATTAATAAAGAAGAACACGTATTTTTTATTATATTCCAAAACTTTTTCATATTTATTTTGACAAGTGCTCTTAAATATAATTTTTTTTTGGTATTTTGTGCAATTTAAAACAGTAATCTGCAAATGCATCCATAGGCTTTGCCTAATTTTCAAAAATGTACATAGTACCAAAAAACCAAAAAAACTTAAGGGCCCCTGATCCAGACATTTATCAACTTATTATATGTATCACTCTGTCCAGGCCAGACAGCTCCTGGTTTAACATGTTTCCTAAGCTGTCTGGCTGCAGAATTCTTGCTCCATCTGTTAATGCCTGAAATGCCTTCTTCCAATTGTAGAATCTGTCCAAATCCTGCCCATCTTCAAGTACCATCTTGAGTGCCTCTTCATCTAAGAACCTTTTTCTTCCCAACTATCAGAAAGATGATCACTTGACTCTACCATGCTTGTACCTTTCCAATGCTGTTCTGAAATTAAAAGAGGCAACATAGCCAAGCTCTGCACGGTAGACTATGAACACTTATACCAGCCAGACTGGGTCGAAATCCTGTCTGTGTTAAAGCTTCCAGAACAAAGTACCACAGACTAGGTGATTTAAACATCAGAAATGTATGTCCTCTTGTAACAGAAGTTAGAAATCAAAAATCAAGGTGTTGGCGGTGTTGGTTTCTTCTGAGGTCTCTTTGCTTAGTTCGGAGATATTCATAGTCCCCCCCATATCTTCTTTTCTTTGTCCAAATTTCCTCTTTTTATAAAAACTTTAGGCCTACTGTATTATGACTACTCTAATAACCTCACTTTAACTTAATTACCCATTAAAAGGCCTGATCTCCAAATACAGGCAAATTGTGAGTTTCTGGGGACTTGTATATGTGAATTTTAGTGTAACTCAATTCAGCCCATAGCACTGTCTATATTGCAGTCCAGATGTTTCTTGGAGAAAGTTCTTAATGTCTCTCTTAGCCTTGGTTACCTCATCCAGAAATGAAGGTGATAATGAAAACGCTCTCGATATGACTGCTGAAGAAATCAAATGAGTTATTTCCCATAAAGCACCAGGAACAGTGCCTGGAAGATAAACGAGCATGTAAACAGAGTGCAGGAAGTGTACATCCAGGACGTTGGTTAGGTCCTAGCTACCAGCTGGAATGCTCCTAGCAGGCAGACATTGCTTTAGGTCATCTCTTCAGTTGTTGCAAGGACACTGCTTTTAACATAACAAATATATTTTGAATTGAATGCTTTATTTTTTTAAATACTGATGAATTGACTGAGGGGTAAAAAACATGAATTTTGGTTACTGGCAAAATGTAATAAACAATTCTATGAGAAAAACTAATCCCACATTTTTCTTGTCTTTCAAGAACCCAATTCCCTTTTGAAATGCCAATACTAGTTTGCTCAGGCTAACCAACTACACAACAGCATTTAAACCTCACTTGGAATTTCTTCATGCTTACAGGAATTGCAGGGGCTTAAGCTTGTCTCTGCAATAAATTTTAATAAAGTACATTATCCAAATTTTGCAACATTAAGAAAAAGGAAAATTATCAGGTCACTGGTCATATCTCCATATGGAACATATTTCCAATTTTATCCTATTAAACTTAAATGAGTAGACAAGTTTTTGGATTAGATGATGTTATGTGATATGCAAAATGCTTTGAAAACGCAACACAAACCTCTTAGTTCAATTGTTTCTACTCTATTTCTAAAAAATCTAATGCACATATGTTTACAAAGCTAGCTTGTAGTGGAACTTTGAAAGATATTTTGTTTTGTGAGAATTTAGGTTGATAGACTGCCATGGAATTAGCTTTATTTTTTAATATTGCCTTAGAATTATTAGGAATTGGCTCTACATTTCTGCCTCCAATGAAGTTGAATTTTGTGAAAATCATTTTCTTAATGTTCGTCTAGCAAAGTTAAAAAAAAAAAACACCAACAAAAACAAAAAGACTTTAAGATGGTTAAATGTATTTTATTTCATGTTCTTATTTTAATGGTGCTTTTGGCTCAAAGCCCTTCATTACTACCATTTTATTTCCCTTTATATTTGATGCCATTTTCCCCTACCATAAAATGCTCTGAGCATGATTGGATTCAGGATTGAGCTGCCCTATGGTGTAATAACATCTGTGACTCCTCTTTCTGTGAACAGGGAGGGAGACGGCAGAATGGAAGAAAAGGAGTCAGTTTCTCTCTGTGAGAATGAGCTCTGGGAATGCAATTTAAAAGAAGAACCCCTCCTGATTGAATTTTCCAGAATACATCCTCCTCCCCACCCCTGGTCCTATTTTCTCAACTCTCTAAAGACACTTTGTTTGTAAAATGTTAAATAAAATACTTTCAATCCTAGCTTGTAATTTTAGCAAGATTGAAAAAACCAGGGAATCATTATCGGAATCTCCAAGTGAAACATAACAAGAACTCCTGGTGGTAGAGGCAGCAGCTGAACTCCATGCCGGTTCCCAGGCAGGGACCTTCAGACTTTCAATGGCCTTCCTGCCAGCTTAATAGCTGAATTCATTTTCCCAGGGTTCTTTGCCATCTTCATATCATTGGACTGAGTATCATCTTGTGAGTAAGAGTCAGACTTTATTACCTTCTTGTAATTAGTAAGAAAAGCAAGGGTATAATAGGCAGCCTGTAACCCAAGCCCCATGATTCCTGCCCCTTGGTTTTCACATCCGTGTATAACCCCTCCCTGTGCTTGCCAGCTGGACTTAATAATTCATGACTCAAACGTGGCAGAAATAAGGACTGTGGGGTCTCATGTCCAGTCCAGAAGAGTGGTTTCCAGGCTGGGTGTTCTCACTTGTTCTTTCGTGGATGGGCCACTGGGACTAAGCCTGTTGCTATATTGTGAAGCAACTCTGAGGGGAGACACATGTCGGGAAGGCCCAGAGCCTCTCCAAAGACACATTTGCTTGGCCCATAACCAAACAACCATGTGAGAGTGCTAAGAAGTAGATTTTATTAGTCAGGGTTCTCCAGGAAACAGAATCAAAAGTGTGTGTGTGAGTGTGTGTGTTTGTGTGCACACGCGCGCGCATGTAAAGAGATTTATTATAAGGAATTGACTCACATGATTATGAAGGCTGAGCAGTCTCAGGATTTGCCATCCACCCGGCGGAGACCCAGGAGAGAATACAGGCGTAGTTCACATCCAAGCCTGAGTCTGAGGACCAGGAGAACCAATAATGTAAGTTCTGCTCCAAAAAGTATCACATTGACCCAAGAAGAGCTGAAGTCTCAGCTCAAGTCTGAAAGAAGTAAAAGACTGCTCTCCCAGGTCCCTGCCGTGAGGGAAGAGAAGCTCCCCTTTATTCACGGCAGGCTCAGCCTTGATGAGGCTGTGTATGGGATGAGGGCCATACACATCAAACTTTACTCAGATCTTAATCACACCCAGAAACACCCCCATAGACACACCTGGAAAAATGACTGACCAATTATCTGGGCACCTCCAAGCCCAATCAAGTTGTTGCTGGAGCTCTGGCCACTCAGCTCGTGAGAGTGTGCCCGGGGCAGGAAGACTTGGTACAGGGAAAGCAGCTTTATTTAATAGGTGCCAGTGACCTCAGAATAGGGTGGAGTTAATGTCCCAAACTACCAACTTGCCTTCTCAGGCTCAGCGAGATGATCATATGGGAGACAGGGCTCACGGAGGCTGACTTGCTGGCGTGTCCAGTTGCTATTCTCTTAGCAGTGAGTCTCACTTAGCAGAGGGCGTCCAGATCTTAGACAACACCAGGTTTCTGCAGTCTGTTGTTCTAACCGATGTGGCGTGACTGTGGAAACCAGCTCTCTCCTCCTGAGAGGCATTTATCACTAAGATACAAGAGCTAATCCTTAGTTGAGATCCTGAAAAGCACAAGAAGGGTGGGGAGACAAAGAAGAAAAGAAAAAAATAAAAATGTACACTTGTAAAGTTGACACATAAAATTAACCACTTGACCCCTGTGATTCTTTGCAGTGACAACTGTCCCCATCAACAGCTTGATCTTAACCTCCCGAGAGACCTAGACAGAGTTGAAAACGTCTTCGTTAATTTATGTATGCCCCAATGAGTGGGAATGATACTAGAAAATTATCCATTGTTCATCTTAAAATGAGATTTCACTGCACATGCTGTATTTTCATTTGTTAAGTCAGGCAACCCTAGACCTTGACCCTGATGGATCAGCCAACTACACTGGGTTTTCTTAACCATAAAAACTTAGTGATAACAAACACTTGCTGTTTTCAGTCACTATTTGGGAGTAGTTTGGTGTGTAGCAATGAGAGCTAATACAAAGGGCACTGGTAACAGAAGCAACAGTGCACAACAGGCTTAAAGTGCTTTAGTGGTAACTGGGTCAAATATTGGTACAAGTAATTTATTTTCATGTTATGAACTTGGTTGAAAAATTACCCATTCAAAGAGAGTACAATGTAACTGATAGGAGTACTGGCTATAGCCAAGAATTACTGGGTACCTACCCAATGCCTGAGAGATACCCAGTGGCATAGGGCAATGTTTCTCAAATTTTAATGTTCTTTTGAATCACCTGGAAATCTTGAGGAGAATATAAGTTCCAACTTAGTGGGTCCAGAGTAGGGCCAAGTTTCTGATTTTCTAATGAGCTGCTGATGCTGTTGGTTCCCAGAGTATACCCTAGGAAGTAAGGTGGTAGGACTTACCCCTGACTAAAGGCCCTGGCTGTGTTATAAGCCAGGTCCGTGGATCTAAATTTATCATTAAGATCATTTAGATCACTTCCTTAAGGAAGTGACCCAAAGCCACTTTAGAGGAAGAATAGATTCACTTTCAAATTTCTCATCATGGAATTAGAATTTGTTAGACTCTTGGGTGAAAGGAATGATAACAGTTGGCTAAGGAGCTTCTATTTCTACCATCTCCATGATTTTTCCTTTCATATATTCAAAAGTGATTCTGCAGGGATTGCAAATCATAATTTCTGGGGATGCATGTGTATTGTACAAAGAAAGCAGAACTTAATCTTACTGCTTTTGTTTATGCCCAATCACAAACTTTAACTTGTTTTGGAATTTTTATCATTCAAGAAAGATGTTGACTATTTTATAATTTAAATTGTTGCTGCAAAGCAGTACAAGTGTATTATAAATGATGAAGCAAAAAATAAAATACACCATATTCCCATAAATTAGAGACAAATCCTACTAACATCTCATGTAACTACCAGATCTAATAATGATTGCCACTTTTCCTGTCTTTTAGCAGTGTTGAAATCTCTAGAATGCTAACTATTGCAATGCAGGAACATTTCACTTGCAACACAAATGCATATAACCACAATAGGAAAGTACTGGGGAGGGGATCCAGATTACAATATAAACACACAATGAAATTGGCATCAAAAAGGGAAGAATGTGATGAACCTTTTGGCAAAGTTTGGGAGATTGGCAATGTAGAAGGTGAAGAGCTCCTGGAATCTGTCCAGGAGGGGATGCTACTTCTTAGGTCGAGAGACCCCCGAGCATCTCTCGCCAAACTCTGGAGAAGCCTTCACGACCACAAGCTTGGAGTTCACAAGCATCTCAAATTGTCTCAATGTTCACACTTATATTTGTGCCACTTTTCAGAGACATCTTATTAGGATCACCTATTAATTTTTACTGACCTGGGGTTTTTATTTGTCCTTGCCTCTCACACGCCTATCAGTGTCTTCATAAAGAAGTGGTAGCTTTTTATCGATTACTTAAGTCACTCTATCACGGTTGCACCCATGTCTCAATTAGTTATTACAACATCAATACATGTAACATCTTGATCAGTCAAGATCATTAAATACCAACATAAATGACACCTTGTTAATTAATTCTCACCACCACAAATGCCCAATCCATATTTAAACATCCCTGCAACTACCCCAAAAGAGAAAATAAGTTTGAAAAAATAATTTTTAGTCAATTTTCTGTAACAATCTTTGACTCAGTCACTGATACATTAAATCCTATTTGTGATTGTTATTTCAGCGCCTGATGGTTGAGAAGATGATAGGGAAGACTTAGGGAGAGCTTAGCAATTGGAAAGACAGAGTGTTCAAGGAACCACACATAGACGCTTTCCTTTGCTGGTGTGGCAGTTGGACTTTTGAATCTAGAAAATTGTATACTGATCAGTAAGTTGGATATGAAACCAAGAACAAGGGACAAGTATGTGAAAAGAGAAAATGATTAACGCATATGTAGCTACTCCTGAATGGATAGTGAAGATTCGGTCACAGTCACACAGCAAAACTTTTGGTCAAGGATGCAGCAGGACCAAAATACACTTTCTGTACTAAATTTTGCCATGGTTACCATGACAACACTCTCCTGCATTTGGCCTATGAAAAAAGATGACAGTGAGATACAGAGCTTGTGTTTTTATTTCTTGGAAACTAATGAAGGCTGTGGACCGAAGGGAGTCTACCTCTGGTCCTGCAAATTTAGTCTTTCATTCAAAAATAAACCAAACGTGGATTTAATTTTCATCTGGAAAGCAGAGAGTCTAACTTTAAGAGACAAAGCAAGATTTCATAATGATTAGGAAGATAGATATTTCTGCAAGTATTGCATCTGAGGCACAACCAGATGGTCCAATGAACCCTCCCTGTGTGGTTTATTGTGAGAAGGTGCCTCCCCTGCCCCCCAGTGGACACCCCTGTAGTCTCAGCAAGCCTGTGGAATGCAGTGTAAGTAGGTAAGCCCGAATCTCCAGATTCTGAACAACCTTTTTGGCTCCTGCCTATCGGGCTTGCGTTGCAGTGATTATACAACACAGATCACCTGGTCAGTTTACCTGGGCCAGGTACTGTGACTTGACTTTGTTGCTGTCACTCACTTCTTTCTTTATCAGTCAGTTCCTGTTAGTACACACCCTAAGGTTCTCAGGGACCTCAAACTATTAAAGGGTGCACACTCTGAAAGGGATTTGGTCATCTGCATGCACTAAGGCAAAGGAAACAGACTTTTAGTGTTAAAGGTTTCTAATAAAATTAGTGTGCATTGAGAGAGAAGAAAAGAAATGTTATTCCAATAGTTTCCCAATAATATCCCCATAATTATCCATCCCCTCCTGGGCAAGTACCCAGTCAAACAGGGTCAGCCCAAAGTGGACCAGAAATCTTTCAACAAGTCTAAGGTAACTTATGGAAAGGAATCACAAGAAAAGGGACAGATAGCTGGGACAGAAGGAGAAACTCAAAATTCAAAATCAAAGTACAAATCAAGATAACAGTTGTCATTGTCTCTACCAAGGACCAGGAGCTGCCTCCCCCTTGTCTCTCATCTATGTGTCACTTGCAGTTAGGTCTTTCCTCCATGTGTGTCTCTTTCTATGTGTTTTCTCCCAGCAGTACAAAGGCACAAGTTGGGGCCACAGCAGCAAGAGCGAGTAACCACCTGCTCTCCAAGGTATATAGGTCCACCTGGCCCCTCAGCTCCATCCTAGTTCCTAGTAGCTTCCCCCACTCAGGAAGTCTGACTCACGACGCACCGAGACTAGTAGCCCAAAGCAGCTGTGTTTAGGTAAGGAAAACAGCACCTCCCCTTCACAAATGTCTCTCTGTAACATTCCTAAATCCATTCAGTGGAATTCTAATGACTGTCATGTAGTGTTTGTTTAGTGGAGATTAAATCAGATGCTCCACAGAAACATCTAACGTAGTTCCTGGAACAAAGGATGGATCAGTAAGTAATGTTTTCTTCTTCCCTTCTCTATAATGAACTGCAGGGCTCAATCCTTTCTTTGTCCTCTCGGAGCTGCTAGCATCTACCTAATCTTCTGAGATTCTTCTCTGAAGATTGACTAAGAATGGGATGCCGTTTCCTCAGCTCCTTGCTAACAACCACCCCTAGGATAAACATCTAGTGTTATTATTTTGGGGGTCAGTGCACAGATAAGAATAGGAGGACAGATAGAGGGCAAAGTGGCAAATATCAAGTCATGACCAGAATAAAAAAATAACTGCCTCCTTAGTCCTAACTTCTTTCTGAAATCACACTAAACTTTAACCCCATAGGAATATTCACAAGTCCTCCCTCCCTTGCTTTACTGATGACTTACTATCTCCATGGCAGGTCTGAACTAAAGGTACAAATAATGCAGAATCAACAGGTGTCCAGTGCCTCTGGAATGCAATGTTTAGTCCTGCACCTTCGACATTTCCCAGGGGGTTGTCTATGGCAGATTGTATTCGGAGCCCCAGTTCTTCATCACCTCTGCCTCTGTACGCAAATTTTGGTCCCATTGTAGATGAAGTGTATATATCTGCCCTTGACTTTGGACTCAAATAAGTGACTCACTCTAGCCAAGGGAACAATGTTATAAGTGACAATGTGGCCATTTCAAGCACATTCAAGCCAAGGAACAATGTTATAAGTGACAATGTGGCCATTTCAAGCACATTCAAGTAGCCTTGCTCACTATGAGAACAGTGTGGCAGTTGGATGGTCTCAGGAGGAGAAGACAATGATCCACCCCACACCACACCCCCTACCTGCATGGAGGAGCAGAGGCCACGCTGATATGCGACCCCTCAAGTCTGGAGGGATGCTGTCAACCCCCATTAGAGGAATCTGAGGGGCTTTATGGTGGCTGACATTGTCTGTGCTGCAGAGTCAAAGGAAGACTGGAGTTAAACCTCAGACCCTGCACAGTGAGAGAAGTGTGGAGGGGCAGGCAGGGAAGACCGGACTTATTGTACAAGGGACCCACAGATGGAGGAGTTCTACGGAAGTTTTCCACCAGAAATCAGCAAGGCCCCCTGTGATGGGACATCTCCCATAGTGAGAAGCACTGCCACAGGCAGTGTGGGAGAAGTGAGCTTCTGCTTTTTATCTCTCTCCATCCTCTCCCCATATCCCATAGTACCTCCTAGTAGAAGATCAGAGAAAACGCTAACAGGGAAATCAGTCACTCGTGTCTCTCTCACTGTAAGTTTTCCGCCTAAAGCAATCTGGGGACTGGCAAAGGGGGAAACTTAATTTCCAAATAAAGTTTACAGTTGGATTATTACATCAGAATGGATAAACTAAATAGTGAAATGAAATAGATGGAGATTAACGTCAATGGGGGCTGTTGAATGACCTGAGGACAGGCACATGTGTGTCAGTGCCCACCAGGGATTATTTCCAGGGCAGAAAAGGAACCAGCCAGGGAGCAGGTTAATCAGCCAGTGGGAGAAACCAAGTTGCCTCTGATTTGATAATGTGTTACTACCCTTTCAACTTACAAGTGCCCTTACTTGTTGAAAAACAAACTTGAGCCTTAGACATTAAAATGTTTATTTTTAATTACGAGGTAGCTATAATTTCTATAACCACAAAGCAACTCTGCTATAGTCAGCAAATTTCACAATTTATAATATAATAATCTTGCCAAAATTAAAACATCAATCATGACATTGTGTAGAAACATAAGAAGAAACTTTTTTAATTATTATTGGGGACATTCCCCCATTGCCCCTGAGTGGCAAAGCTACCATCTAGGCCTCACTTGAACCATTTACTGTCAAAATGTTCTTTTCCTCTATAAGGAAATGGCCCAAAGCAATCAGGTAATTATTGTTGCATGACAAACTGAGTAACACAAGACAACAATCCTTTATTACCCCTCTTGCTACTAAGAGTCAGCTAGGGGTTAACAGATGTAGCCTGGGCCTTATTGGGCAACTCGCCCCTCAGCCCTGGGCTGGCTCACATGGCTGTGGCTGCTAAGGGGTCAATTCATTCCAACTGGGCTTGAGCCCAGCTTACTAGGAAAGAGAAATACCCCATCTCTCCTTCATGAGTGGTGGGAATGGAACCAGTGCATAGCTCTCTCTAAAGAAATCTTCTACCTAATCTTCGGTTCCTTCTCTGGCTTTTCTGACCAGGAGGAGTGGTCAACTTAGGTCTCCCAATCAGGACTGAAATGGTAGCTTAGGGGCCAGGAAAGCATTTGACTTTGGAATGTGAGAGAATTGGCACCTATTACTTTGGGACTTCAGCCAACTCTAAGACAGAATCCCATTATTGCATCCTCTCTCTATTTCACACAGACAGACAGACAGACACACACACACACACACACACACACACACACACATACACCCCTCATCTTCCAAAGAAGATCAGTAGAAAGGGAATGGAGAGACCAACATCATGGAGTTTAATGAAATATTTATCAGGAAAAACTATTAGCCACGCATGATGGTTGGTCCCCCTCCCCCACCATGGTCTGTTATCATTTTTCACAGCTGCATTAATTTGACATTGCCATTCCTAAACATGATGAAAGATCAATGCCTTCTGAAAGAGAGCAAGTGTTCTGTAAGACAAAAAAGAGAAAAGAGGGCAAGAGGGCAATGTCACAGTCACGCCTGAGGTCAGAGTATCCAGACAGGGTAGAACTTTCACAACATCTCCTTTCCAATCACATCCTTAGCTGCCCCATTATCAACTAAAATTCAAGAAATATAAGCATTTTAGGATTCCAGTGATTTCTGGAGAGGTTAGGAAAGAATTGGGAAAGTCCTGTAACTAGAGATACCAAACAACTATTCCAGATGCAGATGCTACCAAGACAACTTGGGAAATCACACACATGGAAAACATTTCACTCTAAGGAAGATTGTTGAAATAATAATTGTCAAAGACTCATTAATAGTTAAAAGCATATGACTTGGGAAATTTTAGATTGTTTAGTCTTTCTCTTCAATTTTTCTCTTTAAAAGGCACAGATGACATCAGTGGAGATAAAACATCTTACAGGTGGTGATCAATGGCATTGTGGCAGCTGGCACCAGTCGTGGTCCTACTTAACTGGCCCTGCAGGTGGCTGGACATGTGGAAAGGTTGCCCTGAATTACACTGAATAAAAGGCCTGGTAAGAAGGCACAGAGAAAGCCTGGTGGGCCAAACACTCTAAGTCTCCTTACTCATTTTGGTGTTAGCCCTTTCAAATAAAGAGAAATAGCAAACAAGGGAAAGGAGGTAGAGACAGACACATTACTGTCTCAGGCACTCAGGGAAAGAAAAAATGTGAGACACTGAGGTAGACAGCAAGAAAGAAGGTTTAGAAAATTACCACCAACAAGGAACCTAAATTTCTTAAATAGAAAGAAATATCCCCACATCATATATATTATTTTCAACAGGGAAACGCTAAGATTTAGCCTCAGTGATGGCTGTAGAGATGCAGCCAAGATGTGTCTCTTTTGGCAGAGGTGTATTTCATGGGAAGTTGCTTTTGATATTTTATCTGCAAATTTTTCTCTGTAAGATTCTCTCCCAGAAGACTTAATCTCTTTATCTCTTTTCAAAGGAAAAGGCAGAGCTTAAATCCAAATCCACATTCCTTTATTTTCCCCCCACATTTACTGAAATTCCATTTCTTTCCCTAGCTTCTAAGATAGCATCTAAAGCCAACTGGGAAAGTTACTCAGTTCTTGCTGGGTCTCTTCCATGTATAAGGAGGTCTACATGTTATTATTAAACTTTTGCCTTTTTCTC
Organism: Scalopus aquaticus; assembly: GCA_004024925.1. Taxonomy (NCBI): domain Eukaryota; kingdom Metazoa; phylum Chordata; class Mammalia; order Eulipotyphla; family Talpidae; genus Scalopus; species Scalopus aquaticus. The sequence continues at coordinate 4,725 of PVIJ01020860.1, read as the reverse complement.
TTATCCATATGTCTGATGTTTATTTGATTATTTGTCAACCTAGAGAACCCAGAGGAGGACAGGATGATTTCCTTTGAACCCGAACATTTTTTAAGTGGTTAAGTAAATGATGGTTATCAAGGCAATGGTGTGATATATAACTATCACAAATCACATATACAAATATACTTACTGGCAAAGGAGTAAATTCAGTACATACTGGTAACTTAAAAAATACAGATTATAAAAAGTATTGGCAATATGATCACAATTTGGTTAAGTAATTTATATATGTATATTTAGATATATGTATGCAGAAAAATTTCTGGAAAAATGTACACCAAATTGATATAAGTAGTAGTAACCTCTGGATGATAAAATATAGGTGATTTTTATTTTTTTCTTCCTTGTATTTTCTGTACATTATACAATAAAGATTACCTACATGTTTATCATTAGCAGATAGCAATAATATGTACTGATGAAACTGTTATGAAATTAGGTAATTTTAAGAGAGAGAATGAAGTCACCAACCTTTCATGAAAACAAACAAATGGATAGCAACAATATGGTATATATTATAATGTAGATGTGAATAAAGTATCTTTAAAGGGCAGATGAGGGGCGCCCTGGGACCCCCAAACTTCCACATTCTAAAAGGGATTCTGCCACCTGCCACATAAAGACAAAGCACATTCTAAGTGTAAAATATATTTATAGAATGATAATACATAAAGAGGAAAGAAGAAAAAGGATATAGTCTCTCAATGAAACACCCAAATTTACCCATCCCTTGTAGGTAAAGGTCCAGCCAAACAGGATTGGCCCAATTCGGGGCCACTGAGGCCTGGAAGCCTGCCAGTCTAAGGTACCTTCTAATGGGGACCCAAAGGAAAGAGACAGAAGGGGCCAGACAAGTCTAGAAGGAAAAAAGCAAAATCAAAAGGCAAGTCAAGACAAAGGCTGCCATTGTTAGGCTCCTCACATTTCTTTCACCCACATGTCTCTTTCAACACCCACATGTCTGTTTCGACTCCACAAGTTTCTTCCATGTCCCCCCCAAGTCCCTGGTACAAGTCTAAAGCTGAGAAGTGAGCATGGCATGCCCCTCCTTCACAAGTCTCTCTTCCCCACGTCTCCCCTCCTCGCATCTCTCCTCATGACAACCTCCGTATCATACAGCTTCATCTTGCCACTCAGCTTCACCCCTCATTACATGGGACAGGGACTGTGGAACCTCCCCTTTTTATGAAGATGCCTCTGTTACAGTAGTGGGGGCCAACAGTGATGGAGAAAGTTATCCCCTCAATCAAGGTAAAAGGGGTACAGCATGAGAAAAAAGATAACTTTTTAGCTAGGCCTTGAAAGACAAGCAAGAAAGGGCGTGCTGGGCAGATCACTTTGCCTCTCTAGCCCTCAGTTTCCTCGCCTTTTAAATGAGGGCTCCACAGGAACAATCTCCAGCAACCACATTGCTCAGGGTCATCTGAAAAAAACCTAACCTTGTCATGTCGCAGATGCAGCCCTGAATTCCTAATTAGTCTGTGCGCAAGAGAGATATTGGGTTGCTGAAGTAGCTCCTCTACATTGAGAAACAGGATTAAAGCATCACTATGTTAAGAAAATGTTCATAGTGTTGGTAACAAGACCGAGAGGAGGATAACCTTTTACAATGCTGTTCAAAAATATTGCTCCTCTGGCCCAGGAGGGATTCTTTAACTCTCTAGGAGAATGTACCTTTCTTGACATTTCTTTTTACTATTGATTGGAGCCCAGACGCTGTGAAGTTATATGTTAACTTATAGATTTTTGTCTTTTAGAAATGCAAAGTGCTGCTGTTCAGTGAAAGAGATGCTCCAAAGGTTACTGTTGTAATGCCTTGTAGAATATTAGCCATATTTGACTACCTATTCACATGGGCACACACCCACATACACTAAAAGATGCAAACTCATATAGCACTCCCTAAGGGTTATATAAACTCCAGTTCCTTACATGTTCTTTGCAGCATTAGCATCTATTCTCTAAGTAACGAATTGATTAATTTTGATGCTTGTTCATTCTATACTTGAAAATCATGCCTTTAGATTTTTGAAAATTATGCTTTGGTATATGGGGAAAAAATAATATCGCCAGCATCAATTGCAGAGATTTTGCTCTTTCTGATATTTTCTACAGCTGTCTACTATTTGTGCATACTTATTTTAGCAACCTGCATTTATTTGTTCCCAAACCAACACAGTATTTAGGATTTATTCTCGTAAGTGACTACTACGTTGGGACAGTGGTCAAAGTGAAGTAAGCCATCCACACGTACACTCATGTGTACATATGTGTGCAAGCACGCACGCACACACACACACATGCATGCATAGGCTGATTTGCTGATTTATGGAATCATTAAAAGAAAGATTTCTGAGATACTTTATTCCTGAGTCATTCCCCAGACTTAGAGATCATAATTTTTTTTAAGATTTATTTATTTCTGCATACAAGCTGGGGTGCAGGCCAGTGGTGTGGGGCAGAGGGTTCACCAGAGACAAAGTGGGGAGCAGAACAAGCAGATCGATGGAAACACTGCTGCGAGGAGCAGCGGGCAGACAGGAGAGGTCTGCTACACCATGGGGGAATCTCCCCAGCAGGGCATCGAACTCACACAGCAGCTGCCGACAGCTCCACAGTGCCGTGCTTAACCCGCTACACCACCAGGGAGGCTCGAGATTATAAAATTTTGACCTATAATATTCAGACTGCTTTCATTTGATGATTAACTATAATAAACTATAATGTAGAAGAACAAAAATCTGCCACCTCCAAAAATGTCTATTTAGCAATAGGAGGAGTTGTAAAAGCTTGGGGGAAGTTGATTTTCATAGTTGTCCATAAATGTCTTCTCTCCCAGGAACATTTAATCTCTTCATCCCTTTTCAATGGAAAAGGTGGAACCAAATCTGCATACCTTTTGTTTGCTGTGCCTTCCACAGTTAACACTGAATTAACTAACTGAACAGTCCCTTTCTACCCCACCTTTTTGGCTTCTAAACTATTTAAGGTAGCTTCTAAAGCCATGTGACAAGTTACTCTGTCTTGCTGTGTCTCTTCCAGGTATACAGCAGGTCCTAATGTTATTATTAAGCATCTTTTTGGCTTTTTGGCTTATCAATCTTTCAGATGCCTGTTTGATTATTTGTCAACCTGGAAGAATACACAGAGGTCTGGGATGATTTTCTTTGTGCCCGAACAGCAGCATTATCAACATGGTGGCTTGTGTTTCAGAAAGCATTTTCATGTACATTATTTATCTGACCCCTTAAAACATTCATGTGTGATATCAGGCAGTCTGATGCCACCAACTTTGTTTTTCTTTTTCAGAGATTCAAACTATTGAAGGAAAACAATATAACCAAAGACATACCTTTTAGGGATTTTTTTAATGTAGGAAAGCATGAGTAGGAAAAAGTGGAGAGAACACAGCATTTTGAAAAGACTGAAAAGAAAATGCAAATGAGGGTAGGTTAAAGTAAGATCAGCCAGGACTTTCCCAATTCTAAAGTCTTAGGCCAAGTATTTTTAGAAAATAGCAAATAAGAGAACTAGATTGCCTTTTGCTTTGACAGAGAGGAGTTAATTATTCTGGAAAAGCTTTGTAAACCAGGTAAGAAATCAAAAGTTACTAATTCAAAACATATATAAGGAGAACCTACTAGTATCAGGATGTGTGTAAAAAATGTGATACTTTCTTATACTTTAAATTTGGGGGTTGGGCCTCCCCAGTGGCGCAGCGGTTGGGCGCTGCACTGTAGAGCTGTTGGCCGCAGGCAATGCCGGTTCGACACCCAGCCGGGGAGAAAGAATCCCACATGGTGTGGCAGACCTCTCCTGCCTCGCCTGCTGCTCCCTTCAGCAGTGTATTTCTGATCTGCCTGTTCTGCTCCCCACTCTGTCTCTGGTGAACCCTCTCGCTGCCCCGCGCCTCTGGCCTGTACCCCAGCTTGTATACATAAATAAATAAAAATTCTTAAAAAATAAATAAATAAATAAATAAATTTGGGGGTTATTTTTATTTTGAATATATAAATGATAGCTAGCAAGCTAATGATTGATAGATCGATAGATAATCCTTGATTTTATAGAACTTATAGTTTAGTAGGAGACATGGATATGAATGAAGTTATCATATAAATATTTATTAAAAAATCACAATTTTGTGATGTCCTGTGAAAGAGCAAGGTGGGTAAGACTGTACAGTGGTGAGACCTGACTTGGTCTGGGGTCAGGGAAGCTGCAAATAGGACATGATGAATCATCCGGGATCCAAAGGGTGAATAGGACTGTAGTACAGATGGGGAAAGAAGTTACAGAGATAAGAGCATGTGAAAAAGTCAGGGGAAGAAAGGATGGGTATGAGAGCCTGAAAGAAAGTCAATATGGCTGTAGATCATGGAGAAAGGAGCCTGGGGTGACATGAGGTCAGAGCAGGATGGATACACAATATCGCAAAAGTCTCATGGGCTACTTAAAGATCTCTTGTTTAAAAGTGATAGGAGGGTGACGTCATCAACATGGCGGTGAAGGGACGCTAGTATCAACTCTCCCAAAAGACAAGCCGCCTATAAAGAGACATCAGCCAAACCCAGAGAAGATCCAGAAACGCTACATAAATCTAACACCCTCACGGGTGAGTAGAACTTGGAAAGAAGCCAAAAAGACTGATCAAGGAGAAGAAAGAACCACCAGATCCCCTCT
>PVIJ01020859.1:8069-19998 GCA_004024925.1 Scalopus aquaticus | reverse complement strand
ACAGACCAAAAAAAAAAAAAAAAAAGAACGCCATCAAACTAAATAAGATCTTCTCAAAAGATATACTTAGTTAACACCATTATGAAAACATTTTCCCCTGGACTTATCATTGCATATAGTTGAAAGTTACCTGTGCGAATCAGAACTGGAGTTAGCATCAAGAACATATTAGCAACAGACATAAAATATAGATTTAAATTCCCAACTGCCTGTATAATACCTTTATGACCTCAGTAAATATAGGGTAGGCACTTCATCTCTATAATATACAGTTTTCTCTATTCATAAAACCAATAGTAATAGCTCCTTAGTTATATTACAAGATTTTCAAGACTAAAATGAGGTAATCATACAAGTATTTTGGAAACTATTAAAGTTATCCAAAAAATTAAAGGGATTATCTTTTTTTGTGAATGAGAAGATGGTTCATTTTCTGATTTTCTGACTACAAGAAGTATTATATATCCTTTTTAGATTTTGTTTTGTTTTTCTCAGTTTGAAGATTCTATGAGTACCATCCAATTCTACTTATATAAATTTCTTCTGCCTTCTAGACACTTCTTTTATTCAGAGAAAGAACAGGCAAAAATATCCTCAGTTAAACATCTTATTAAGGATAATTTTTAAGGCAATGAATTAACTGATCTCTTAGCTAGTTTGAAGAGTAAGCATTTTACTATATCTAAATTCTCCTGGCTATTCGCTAATCTGTAATGGTCTATGAGCAAATCACTTCAATCTCAAGGTCCTGAAATTTTTATACCCACTGATAAAGTAGCATATTAGTGCGACTGACTTACCTGATAAAAAGTTCACCTCTATAACTTTCAGTATTCAACTACGAGAGAAAACTTTCCCTCTAAACACTCTAATATTAATACCCTCTGAAGGGATGCAATTACAAAAAAAAACTAAAATCACTGATGTATATAGAGTCCACAAATTATTTTCCTTTGAAAATAATTGAGATGTGAATAATTTCCTTATGCAACAAAAAGTGCTCAAAAGGAACCAACCAGACACAGAAATTAAAACAGAATAGTTAAGGATTTGCTTTTATAAATATCTCTATTACTAAGGAAATCCATCCATCACTAGTAACTGCATTTCAAATAATTAACAGCTTTTAGAATAGTAATTTTGCAAATCTTATTTCTTACCTTTTGTACATTAAGGGTATATCCATAAAGACAGATGAAGTTAACTCCTTCACTAATAAAAATTCCTTTTTCTTACTTACTTTGTACAGGTAACTTTATTGTTGATCAAGCGCAGTATTACTTTCATAAAATTTTTCATAAATCACTGTATTTCCTAAATGCCACTCTGTGAAATATTTGTTTGCAAAATGAATCTTACCATTGTGTTGTTTTATGATTATAAGGTTTCTATAACTGACTTTTGAAAACTTTAAACTGTCATAATAGAGACATTATTTTTGCTGAAAGTTATCTGACAAACTAGATTAACAAAAACTATATAAAAAAAGAATTTGAGGAGTCCTTTGTACTACATGCAGAGGTTAAAGAGGAGTGAAAACAATACACAATAAGCTGTATATGATATTAAAACACAGAAATTCAAATACTCAAAATATGCTAACTACTTATAGTATAAAAAGCAATATATGGATGGAGACTATAACCCAAATAAATATCTAGCATACTCTAACTTGATAAAAGAATGCTTCACTATTGCTTAAATTTTAAAATAGGTGAATGTAAATCAAATTTTGTTGCATTAGGGGACTATAGGTAAAACATGGATAATATTTTTAAATGTTTTCACATGGTTTTCCAAATTTTTAAATTATGTTGCCTCTTTATACTTGCAAGTTTCTCATCAGTTTCACTTGTTAAAAATATTTTAAAATGAAACTAGTTACAATTAATTTTCTTTTAAATTTTATATCTCAGTAACTTTTTTGAAGATAAGTCAAAACAAGGCCAGAACCAATTTTCAAATAAATTTCTTTTGTGATATGCAGAGTACTTGAAATAAGAAGTCTCCAAATCTTTAACAGCTATAGAATAAAGAGACTGATAATTACCATATTGAAATAAGATCGAATTTTGACTCCTCTTGCCAGATCCCATACTATCACATTTCCATCATGACCAGCAGAGAAGAGAACTCTAGGATCGAATGGGTGTGGTTCAAGAACAAATACTTCATCTTCATGACCCTGAAATATTTTTGAATCAGCAAAGAATTACAAACATTAAAGAGCAATAAAATTCCACTAAACATCAATATGTCGACATTTCCAGAATTAGTTTTAAAAATTATTAAAGTTGCAAAAATCTTCAAATTTGTTGATGTATTAATAAAGCTAAGTTAATATTACTGTCTAGGGTTTTGCTATCCTTTGATGAAACCTAAGAAAACTATTGTTGCAGTCCTACATTAAAAAAAAAAGGGGGGGGGGTCCATATTTCCAAGTCAAATCTGTTCAGCTGCATTTTTACATTTCCAAGCTTCCATAAGGACCTGTTACCCATATCATCAGCACAAATTTTCAGCTAACATACAAGACTTTTATCCCTTAATGAAAATATTCCATTCTATAATCAGTTTTTTAGTTATAACAGATAAAGATTAGTCTTTTTTTCTCACCATCAGGACATGAATTAGTTGACCGGTGTAAGAATTCCAAACTTTCAGGGTCATATTATTAACTGCAGTTATAACTGTATTGTCATGTCGATCCCATGCTACCATAGTTACTTTCATTTTTGTGATTTTATCTTCTATTCCTTGGAGGTTTTGGCTGAAAGTGATGGAGGCAGTATTTGTTTACACTGATACTTATTAAGATACTATTATGACAAAATCCTAAATATTTTCTTATAATTCACACATATTTATTCACATGGCTAATTATCACTTAGCAGCAATTAAGAATAGTTGAGTCAATAAAGGATGAGGACAAAACCACTGCACTGAGTAAGAAACCCAGGATCCTATACTTCGAAGTCATTAGTGTAGATGGGACTTAAGTATAATTGCTTTATCTGGATCTAGGAACTCTATATAGTGCTGTTCACTTTTATCATTGCTGTCATGCCCTGCTAACTGTCTTCCATGAGAATGCCACACACAAATAAAAATAGAGAAAACCAAAAAATAGTTATAACATAACATAATTTCTCTTTGCTGGAGGAAACCACAGAACATACCACATCAATCCTCTGTGACAAATGGAACATACATATTTTCTGCTTTCTGAATTAACTAGTAAAACTTACAGCTGTTCTTACAGTATTATCATCCCCTTAAACTGTACTGAAATACTTCATTATGGCATTCTTTAAATGATGTAGCTACATCCATGTCACATTTCAAATGTGATTTCTTACCCTGCTGGACGAGTAGCCATATCCAACAAAATGCTTTTCCATTCCCTTCGTTTAAATTGCCAAATACGTGCTGTGCCATCACGACTCCCACTTACAAACCTGTATTAAAAGAAGCCCAAAGAAAAATCACACACGCTTTTTACCAAAATGCACTTTCTGGAGCTTTACTTTTAAAAATACTAAAAAAGACAGCATTCATCTTTTCTTACATAGAGAGTGCTCTGTTGGATATTTTTTGCAAATCTAAGAAACTTCTAAAACTACAGGCTTCTAAAACTTTGAATATATACATTTTAATAAGCATGTTTAGATGTGAAAAAATAATAATCAACAGAGATTCAAGGACAAAATTTTCTACTACCGTAGAAATAAAACTGATCTTTCCTAATGGAAAAAGACTGACTTTCCTCTCAATATTAAAGAATTTACCTATTCAAAGTGCTTGGAAATAGTTTTTTTTTCATTTTAAAGCAAGAACATGAGAAAATCTAGACAATGCCATCTAAGTTAGTCAACAACAAGCACTTCTGCCTTAAAAATTACATTGTAATAAATTTCCAATCTCTACTAAAAGTTTCCCACTTTGATATCTATAGAAAATAATTAGGGCGAAAGTTCCTATTATTAAAAGTGACTAAATAAGCAAACATTCTCACAGATAAAACATGTTCACATGCATGTGAAGGCTATATTTACTTTTCAGTATAACCAGTGAAGATCTTAGTATTACATATTATGTTGAATGAAATTCTAATAAAACCCATAATATAAGAATCATCTTTATTTCACAATTTTAAAACTGGAATTAAATTTGACAAACAATATCATTATTTTACCTGTTACTAGTGTTGGAAAACTGGATACTGTCAACTTTGTCCTACATATAAACAAACAAAAAAGGGGATCCTGAATATAAATTGTTAGACTTATTCAAATTATAATCATCTATTATCTTCACTAATACTTACGGTATGAAACTCTAATTCTGACATTTTCTCTGGTTGACCTGATCCAAAAAAATAAACCCTGATAATATGATCTGTACTTCCTGTGGCAAGAAACATTCCACCTGAGGAAAAACAAACATTTTTGGGAAAAGCACAAATTCACTATCTCTGAAAATTACATGATAAAATACAAGCAACATTATCACAGTATATAATGAATAATTAATATTTTACTCTAAAACTACTACACTTATCTTAAGTATGTAATACATCTAACCTATATTTAAGAAGCGTGCCAAGAAAGCTTTGACCAGGATGAATTTTTCATTACATATAGAAGGTTTCCCTCTACAAATAACATCAGTGATTACATAATCTTATCATGTTAAACTTATCAGTGACTCTCACTAGAAATGCCTTTTAACTATTGAAATTCCTCTCCTTCCCTATTTCCCAACACTTAAAATTCTGTCAAACTCTTAGGGTTGAACTGCTTCACTAAGTTATCTATACTCATTTTACAATCAAAAGAGCCTGCTTTCTGAATTCTCATTAACATCTTATCTTGTAGCATATACATTCTACATTGCAGTACATTGTGTGTGCTAATTTTACTCTCTCTTTGCAATCAATGCTCTCATACAGTACTGAAAACACTGTTGTATATGATGATATTCCAAGTACTCTGAATGCATGTGTTCGACGTGTTTATGTGTGGAATAGGAGGAAAGCTATCTTCAAGGCATAGCAGTAAAAATACAGAAATTAGAAATTAAAATCACTGGATATTAATATGGCAAAATTTAGATTCATGTCATCAGTTTGCAATTACTTATCTCAGATACTAATGCTACCCACAATTATGAAATGAAAAGATAAACACTGTAAATAAATGTGGAAGGAACTGACATTTGAAACACTAAGTATAAATCTATTCATGTTTCATCTTCAATTCACTTGAAATCTCAGATAATTTGGAAAAAAAAATAACATCCATTCATAATGATGCTACATAAATTCAAAACATAACTTATTTGCACTGCTATGCAGCTTCTTCTTAAAGAGTAAATAAGAACAGTTTGGAACAAAGTAATTAATAAACATGTACAAATACCAATCAAATTTACTTTACTTAAGCTATGGATGTTTCAAACTCCATGCAAATATAAAAACATCTAAAATACCTTTCCTTCCAATAAGATAACTTCCCCAGGATAACTGTCTTGTTAAAGAAAAATTTTAGGCATGTGAATATATAAATTTTAGCAAAGTTCAAATATTTCTAACCTATGATTATTCCCGCGTATAAGTGTGAGACTATGATTTACATTACAACAGTAAATATTTTCCAAGATGTGTGTTACACTAAAGTCATCCTAATGTACAACTTTGAACAGAAAATTAAGGAGGAAAAAAAAATCTTACCAGCACTAAAAGAAGAACAGATCATTTGAACTCCAGGCCGAGGACGCTCTGTAAATTTTGTAGGCCTTGGGCTACAATACAAAAAAGAAACAATTAAAAATATCCCAAAAGCAACACCATAAATCAACTATTTCAAAGAATCACGAAAGGACAAAAGTAAGTAAGAATCAACAAATGGCTCCCTTCTTAAAAACAAGTTGAGTTATGTGTCATAATCAGCAGAACTAGTGGAAATTCTAGACAGAGATTTTGTAGGAGCTCCTGATTACATAAGCATCAACATATGAACAATCCAAAGTCATTATCACACTAAATATGTACTTATTAGTTACAATTACTTCTAATCATTTTCTTAATAAAAAAGCAATGTGCAAATACAAAGTAACTTGAAAACATGAACACACTAGTTATTAAAATAGGTGCTCCACTGAGGGACTGCATAACATGAACACTAAACTTTTTCCAATATAAGACACTTAAACATTTACCTCTACTTACCTTCTAATGTAACATGTCTTTTAAAATTCCAAAAATAATCTTATACTTAGTGTTATGAAAATCAGAAGACTTGACTCATTTCAATTATAATGCTCATTCAAAAGTCACATATAATATTAACTATATTACAGCTTATATGTCTTATGAATACTATTTGACAGTAAATGTTTGATATAACCAACCATATTAAAAAAAATTACAGATTTAACATTGTGCCAACTCTAATACCAGTGATTATAAATTATAAATTTAAAGCCATACTAAATATACATTGTGACTTAAGTTTTTCTCAGAATATTAGGGAAGGAAATTCAAAAATAACTACAGCCTTCATCTAAAATGCAATGTATAACTTTTATAATCCACAGCATTCATATACAGAGCAGTTCAGTCTGACCATTTAGAGAAAAAGTTTAAAATATTCTGACCAATTATGTATTCTGAATAATGAGAATATTTTACTGATACAGAACACAATGAAAATATTTCTTAAAACGTTTTAAAATTTATCAATTTATAAAAAAATTTTAAACTGACAACAATTTTTCTGGCAGGCACTAATATAGATAAGCATGACAAATATAGTTTAGGGAAACAGAAAGCTATTAAAACATTCTTAAAGTCAAAACACATTTAGAGTAAAATTAAATTCTTTGTAATTTAAGTAAGTTAATCAGAAATTATAGACAACTAAAAGCACTACTTTCACTAATCTTAAGGATAGTAGTTCTACATTTTCGTTAATTTTTGTCACACTCACTCGTTTTAAGTGTCAAACAACCATTTAGTTGAAACTCATAACCAGAAAATGCAAGTCATAAATATTGCCATTTTGAACTTATTAAAACGAAAACAAAAGACTAGTGCAGGTACATATATTTTTAAATGCACATTTGAGGAAATATTTTAAGACAAGGCCTTGGGCTCAGACTCTCTCGAATTCAGTTCTTAGTGCCGCCATTCTTGCCTAAGGTGTGCAAGTTTAGGCAAATTAACACTTCTGTACCTCAGCGTCCTCATTTGTAAAATGAGAGTAAAGACAGAATATATCAGAGTTATTAAGAGAATTAAATTACTTTAATCTATGTAATGTGCTGAATATTGTGCCCAGCACATCAGTCTGTATACTACCATTATTTTAATTATGTTAAACCAGTTTTATATAATCCATCAATGAATCACTACTTTTTAGGTTGGCACGGTGGTTAAAAGGGTGTCCCAATGGTACACTTCTATTATTCACCTCAGTTTTCTCCCCTATCTGTCCTGAAGATAACTATACTTCTCTCACAGAGTTGTCATAAGAAGGAGAACAAACATATAAAGTGCTTAGAACTAGAGCTTGGCAGACTAAGTAAAAATTTAGTAATCATTACAATTATTTCCATATTTTAGGATTCCTATTCTCTCCTGAGATCTACAGAAACTTAAATAGCTTCCTTCTACTCAGAGATCTCTTGAGCCAACTTCCAAGTCACCCAGGTACTCAAATTACTCATCTAAGAATGGTTATTACTACACACATAAACCCTGTACAAAAGTGAATTTATCAAGAGATCTGTGTTCAAAGAGAAGTTTCAAATGCTAACAGAACTGGTATTTCAATTAATGCTGACTGGACTGCTAAAGTTACTCCCTCGGATTATGCCAAAGCTTTAAAATTCAATATAACTTTTGCCTTTGATTACTAATTAAAGCCTATATAGTATAAATATTGCAACAATTATGTTCAACCAAGCTTTTGAGTTATCAATTTCATGTGACTATAGAAAGGAAAACAGTGTCCCAAAGCCTAAGAGTAAAAAGTGCTCATTTATAACTGACTATAGCTTAAAAAAAAAGGACTTAAAATAACAATTATAATAAACAGAAAATACTACATATATATATGAAAAAATTTAAATGCCCACAAATGGAACAACAGCTCAGCAGAATAAGTTATTAAAATTATTTTAAATGCCTATGAAATCTTAAGAAAAAATAAAAAATTACATATATATTTCCCTAGTTATCTATATGAAAAGCCACGTTTCTGTGAGGAAAAAATACTAATAGTGGTGGGGTTTATGGGTGATACTATGTATATGTTCTAAAAAAATTATTTATATGGGGTAACACTTCAAGGATACAGATAAATATCATTATATTTAGCAATATAATCCTCAAAAAAACAAAATGAGTATAATTGTGTGAAACTATTTTATTCTTAATGCTAATTTGAACATTGCTAATCACCTTTTCTTCTCTCAGAAAGCAAGACAAGACAAAGATATCCTAATCAGATCCAAAAGGAAGTTAAAAAAAAAAAACAGATCCATAAGGAGAGTCACAAGAAAACAATTAGCTTTTGCTAATACCTATATTTTAATGAAATATTTCAACTTTTAGCTAAGTATATAGAGTCTTTAATATTCTAAATACTAAGAATGCAACTAAGTTAAATCAGTGTTTTCTCCAAAAACAGTGATCACATCAGTTTTTTTCAAAGGACAGTTTCATCAAGCTACCGTGAGTCTCTACTGGCCTGCCATATGAGACAATCGATAGGAATGTTTATAAAGTTTTTGAAACAGTTATTTAAATAGTACTGTCTTAAAATAGCAATGATGTATATTAAATTCCTTTATTAAATAACTCAACTTGCGTTGATAGTTTATAAGTAGAAATCAAAGATAATGATTCTTATATACCTTCTAATCTGAATTACTCCCATGAGAGCAGGGAAAGACCAGTGTAGAATCACTAGATACACTACTCCCTCATTCATACATGTATGGAATAAACAATGTCCTTTCTCTTCCCACTATAAGCAACTGAGAGGTGGCATGGTGTAGACCACACAGTACCAAAGAATAGGGAAGTGTTCTAGTACTGATTTTGCCAACTAAAAAAACTTTTATGAGAGGAAAAATACCCAAACTTTATTTTTTAGGACAGAGTTACATTTACAGAAAAATCGAGTAGCTAGTACAGAGAGCTCATTTATATGCCTCTACCCCATACACAGTAGTCCTGTATGATTATTAACATCTAGCATTAGCCTGGTATATTTGGTATAACAATGAGTCAAAATTGATGCATTATTAACTAAAGTCTGTCATTTTATTTATTTAGTTTTTACTTAATGTCCTTCCTTAACTTTACTTATGACGTTTCATGTCATATATAGGGATAGCAAAGTGAACTCACTCTGCCCTGTGGACTTTACATAATATGTACAGGGATATGAACCCACTCAGCCCTTATGGGTTCATATACAGGGATCTGGATATGCCCCACGGTGTTCACATATACGGATAGGGATATTAACCCATGCAGCCCTGTGGGTTTCATTTATAGGGATACTAATATGCCCTATACAGCTCAACGTGGTTCATATTCAGGATAGGCATACAAACACACTGACCCATAGTGTTCATATATTACAACATGCAAGTGAACTCACACATACTGGTGGGTTTCATATATAAGGATAGTGATATGTATCCACATAGTCCCATCAGGTTCATGTGCTGGGATAGGGACATAAACAAAGAAAAAACTTTTACCAGCAGAAATTCATTTAACCTTTTTTTGCCTCAGTATGTTTAACCAAAAGATACTATTGTCCCACAAACTTTTTGATAAACCACGGTCTTAATTTAGGTGAAAGCACAAATGCAAAATGCTGAAATGAAGCAGAGGGGAAGAGTGCTGTAATGAGTATCTTTTCCTAAGCTTCCCTAGATCTATAATAAAATCTAAAGTTTGTAGATGCAGTAACATTAATTACAATTCTTCTAACGAACACCTTTAGGAACTCTAAGATTATGTTCTCCTAGCAACTGAAGGAGCTATGAAGGTTAAACTATTCAGTGTTCAGAAAGAAGTGTTAAAAAGATAGAAATATTTGAAGGAGAGACCTAGGGACAGAAAAAGAGGTAAGAAAAAAAAGAAACATATTAACATGAGAAAATTTTGAAGCATAGAAAAGAAAAGGGAAGCATAAAAATGAAAATAGGTCAGTAAAGAGTCAAAATGAATTTGCTATTTACTTATGGAGAAAAAGTAAATTGCTTCTATCATCAACTATGAAATAAAGGAGCAACTGACTTTATTTTAAGGGTCCCGGCATCCCACAGCCAAAAACAAATGGTGCCATCTGCCCCAGTAGAAGACAAATATCTCTTTGAGCCATTGCACAACGGTGAGAACTGAAAAACAAAAGAAATAAAAAGAAGAATGACACAGTCTACATAATAAACCACTTTTTATCATACAGATAGCAATTAATGTAACAGAGTGAGAAAATATCCAGAACTGACAAAGGTCTTGTGTATCATGCTAATATTTATTAAAAAAAAAAAAAAAAATGAATACACTTTTTAAATTTTAGTTGGCTTTATACAATGGATTATACAAGCAATTCTTAAATTTTACTTTAAATGATAATCAAAAAGGATTTTACAGGTATTTAAATAACTACCTGTAGTGATGTTATAGACGCACTGTGGCCCTGAAGAACAGCCAAAGGTGCACACGTTCGAAGACACCAAACTCGGATCATTTTATCACAACTTCCAGCTGCTATCATGGTATTCTCATAGTTTACAGCCATGTCTGATATTTCAGCAGCATGTCCTCTTAACGTAGCCAATAATCTCCCATCATCTGTAGCCCAGATTTTCACAAGGCAGTCATCAGATCCCTTAAAATAAAAAATCAGTATTAACAGAATTTACTCTATGTATTTTTAATGCAGATTCTTTACACATAAAGATACCCTATCCGTTATGTCCACTTCCCAACAATTATATTTTTAAGTATGAAAATTACTAAATACCTGTATTTATTAGGATTTTTTCTCTACACAAGGCTCTTTATTTAATGAGAGTAATCACTTACAAAGAATGCGTGTGTCCACCATTCAATAGAAGTAGTAGGATGTTTCCAGTAACTAAACATTTATCTATAATCCCTTACCCACTATCCAAGATAAACTTTATCTGGCATCTTTTGAAAAACTTTTATTTCTGAAGTAACAAAGTTCTAATAGAAAAAAAAAGCAGTATACAATAGTTTTTAATTCTAGTTTTTAATTCTATGTTATGTTATATAAAAATGAAAGCAAGCAAATTTGAGGCTTTTTCTCCTAGGAAGTTGAATAGCATAATATGTATGAATTTCACATCATTGATATTCAGTTAAATATATTACATGTAAAATCGCCGAAAACCAGCTATCAAAAAAAATATTTTTTTTTCTGTAAGAAGTCTTATAAATACATGAATCACTTGTTTGTTCTACAGCAACATAAATTCTGAAAAAAACTGTATGGTTTCCTATGAATAATTATATTTGTAAATGAACATTTTAATTTCACATAGCCAATGCATTGCTTAAAATTTTCAGGTTTTATTTCTTTCTCTGATTTCCCTTACTCTTCTTACAGATGAATGTTTATACTTTACCATCCTCTCCCTATTTCCACTATTTTTAGTTATAAAAAGTTTTAGATCAAGAAGATATGGTACATATACACAATGTAATACTATTCAGCATGGAAAGAAGATAAACACATGCAATTTGCAGCGACATGGATGGAATTAGAGGGGATCATACTCAGTGAAATAAGCCAGAAAGAAAGAGAAAAATAGCGAATGGTTTCACTTATAACAGGACTATAGGGAGGCTGGGTGGGAGAGAGACAATCAGTGGGGG
>PVIJ01020858.1:0-19901 GCA_004024925.1 Scalopus aquaticus | reverse complement strand
TCTCATTGTCGTTTTAATTTGCATTTCCCTGATTATAAGTGATGTTGAACATTTTTTCATGTATCTGTTGGCCATTTGCTTTTCTTCTTTGGAGAAGTGTCTTTTTAGCTCTTCTGCCCATTTTTTGACTGGATTGTTGGCTTTGTTTTTTTTGAGTTGTGTGAGCTCTTTGTAGATTATTGTTATCAGTCCTTTATCGATTGTGTTGTGTGCAAAGATCTTCTCCCAATTAGTAGGGTGTCTGTTTGTTTTAATTATTGTCTCTTTTGCTGTACAGAAGCTTTTTAGTTTGATGTAGTCCCAGCTGTTTAACTTTTCTTTTACTTCCTTTGCTATGGGGGAAGTGGTTTTAAAGATTTTGCTGAGATGTATGTCATGTAGAGTTTTGCCTATTTTTTGTGACATATTTTCCTTTCCACTGACTATTATTTTCTGTTGAGATCTAAATTGGATTTTTTTACTTTTCAGTTTTGTAATAATTCATTCTTTTAAAATCAACAATGTTGCTTTCAAAATTTCCATATTTTTACATAAAACTTTAAATTTTCATATTTATCTCCGTAAGCACAGCAAGCAAATCTTTCATTAGAGGTTACACCTAGTAATGCTGGGGGGAAAGGACATCTGCAACAAACTCCACAGGAAGGTTTATGGACCCCACCTCAGAACAAAGAGATCCAAGACACTAAGGGCTGCTAATCCCTTAATTCCATCATCATCAAAGAGAGGATTACTGGGGACTGAGGGTGGAGCTGAGCAGGAGATAAAAAGCTGGAAAAGAAGACACTGGAGAGACAGAAGGAAGGAAGCAGGATGGAGCCAGAAGAGGCACATGGAGCAGAGAGACATGTTAAGAGGCTGCACTGGCCTGGACTGATTGAGACAGATGTGGGTGAGAGACCCGTGGGGAGATTGACGATGGCAATGTTGATTTTGGTTTTGATTTTGCTCTGTTCCTCTCAGAATTGTCTGATTGTTTTTGACCCTTTTGTATGGGTCCTGCCAAGGGGTGTTTTGATTCCTCCCAGAATTGTCTGGCTGTTTCTGACCCTTTTCTATGGGTCCCTGTCGAAAGCTGTTTTATACTTGTGGCAGGCTTTTGGGCCTTGCTTTGGGCCAATCCCTTTTGGGGGAACTTTCACCCACAAGGGGTTGGATAACTTTAGAGACTTGATTTGGAAACTGTGTTCTTTGTCTCTTGTCTTGTACATTGATTGGATTAAAGTTTGTTTCCACTTACGGTCCTTATATGTTTTGTGTTGATGCGTCGATGGCAGAACCTATTTAGAATTGGGCAGGTTTGGGGGTTCTGGGGTGTCCTCTCCCTGCCCTGTAACAGTAACAGTATTTGGCTTTTGTTGATTCTGACAAATGTCTGTCTCGTGTTCTTTGTGTATTATGATTTTTCTGGACATTTTATTTGAAATGATGATTTTGAAAATTAATTTGAAACCTAGGATCTTCTTCCTTCCCTTCTGCCAACACCTGAAGGTCTTCAGTCCAGAACTGGGCTTTAGAATATGAGATGATCAGAATCAGTCCCCACCGCATTTTCAGTTGTAGCCCTGTGGGATTTGAGCTCAGAGCAGAGACTGGGCATATACTAGATTTCCACCTTGGTGGGCGATGAATGCCAACTAACTCTTCCCTCTGGCTCTACATTCTAGATTCTGAGGACTAACAGATAACAGTCCCAGGGTTAAAATGTCAGTGAAGCGAGGTGGCAGTGACTGATGTGTATCCTCCGGATACTATAGGTGCATTATCACCCCTCCCACTCACCCAAGAAGCCTGACCTGTCAGCTGCCTTCTCTCAGTGGGTGAACACATCTCACAGAAGCAAAAGCTCGTGTTTAGGTTCTTACCCCATCCATGTTCTATTAATTCCTCTTTTTGTTGTTATTGTTGTTGTTGTTGTTGTTATTGTTGCTGTTGTTGTTGGGGCTTTAATGTTATTTAGAAGATGGTTTGATGCCTTCTCCAACTTCTGCAGTTTCTCCAGAGGGAGGGGCTTATCCCTTAGTCTACCATCGCTGGAGGCAGATTCCTGGGAATCACTAATGCCCCTGATACCACTTCTTTCCTTTTGTTCATCCAGGTTGAGCTTTACAAGGGGAGTGGGAGGGCATTAGAACAGAGAGCAATCACAACTAGCCACCACAGATGGCCTGGCCCAGGCCTCTGGGTCTACTAGAGGGCTCCACACCCAGCCAGGAGGCCATCTTCTTCCTGTCTGCCTGATCATCCTTCACTTTCCATGGAGATACACTGTTGTCACTGGTGTGAGTGTTGGACTTCTCATGTGGGCCTGATCCCAGGGTCCATGTTAGTGGTTCTTCCATGAGATGAGTGTACATCTCTGATGTGAGTCACCTAGGAAAGAGGTCTGGTCTTAGGCAGGTAATATTAATGCGAACATGGCACCTTCTCTGTACATCCTGCCCAATTCCCCTAAGAGGGACAGGGTCTCTCCCTACCTTGTCTCCTGTGGCCCCTTCTCAGAACTTGTCATGGAACCCACACCACACTCTATATAAAATCTCGTGGGCAGCTCTGCCCGCCTGTGATGATGCAGGTGTTTCTTTTCACTTCCCTTTTCCCTTTGTAAAACTGGAGCGGCAGCTCTCCTGCCCACCTGGACTACCCAGGTGCCTCGCTTTTTCTTTCTCCTTTCCTAATAAGCCTGTCCTTTCAAAACGTAAAAGAAAAAACAATTTTATGCACAAGTCATGTCTTCCTTTTTTAAAAAATGCAACATACAAACTATAATAAAAGTAACAGGCAAAGTCAAACAGGTACTTATATTAAGAGAATACAAGACTACAAGAAATTTTGTCTCAAAATCTTACAGTAACCTACTCGCAGTTGCATTTGACTGAGGCCTGTTGCTCTGAAGAACAGAACTCATGCACAGGGATGGATGGACAACTTGTACATTGTCTGAGCATCCACTCAATACCACCTTATAGACACATATAAAAGAAATTTTAAAAATACTTCGTTGAGGATCCCAGGTGTACTTCATTTTTGTTGATCTTTGGGAAGAGGTCATCTGGGGAGAGTGTGTGGTTCTGGCTCCTTGGACACCAGGTCTCCTCCACTGTCTTCAGATATCACATGGGTTTGGGGTACTTGTTTGGAAATTTCTCTGGGTAACATGACATGCCAGCACTCTTCTTAAAGGTTTATTTATTCATGCATGTAAGAACTGGGGTGTAGGCCAGAGGTGTGGGGTGGTAAGAGACCAGAGACAGAGAGGGGAGCAGAACAGGCAGATCTACTGAAGTACACTGCTGAGGGGAGCAGTGGGCGAGACAGGAGAGGTCTGCTGCACCATGTGAAAAGCTTCCTGGCCAGGGGATCGAACTCGTGTTGTAGTGACTGCTGATAGCTTCATAGTGCTGAGACTTAACCCGTTATGCCACCAGGGAGGCCCTCACTGGCACTCTTCTTTGAATGAGCAACAGGGGAGAGAAGAGCAGGCACCATGGGCCCCCAGACCACTTCGGCCCAAGGCAACCACTCAACTCATGTCTTCCTTTTCGTGGGGTGGCTGTTTTTTTCATTTTGCTTGCCTCTGTTAAGCAGCACAGATTATTCCTTTTGCTCAGTCCTGGCCATGTTGTTATCCTTGATCTGTACATTGTCCTTTAGTCATTTTATTGATTAACTTATTCTCTTTTAACCTGTTTTAGCCTTTTGTAGCCTATTCCTGACTCTCATTCCTTCTCTTCTCAGATTTTACTTAATGGGTGCCTTTATTTGAATGTGCTCTTGCAAAATGTGTATTGTTGACTGATATGCAAATATTTTTAAAGTGATGGGTATTATGCAATATACTTACCCTGTCTCCTTCTCTGTTTTTACCTTCCAGCCATGTTGCATATGACATCGAACGCAAGCTGTCTAACCTCTGCCTCACATCCATCGTGAGACCTGCTCCATTCTCCCCACAATGGACACTCAGGTTGCTTTCAACTGCTGGCCGAAACCTGCCACTAGCCTCTTCACACAAGTTCCCTTATGGAGTTCAATGAGGATCCCCTGGGGCACATCCAGGATCAGGATTCCTAGATCTAAGGGTGTGCATATGTAGGACTCAGTTTGACTGAATAGAAACTCCCAGAATCCAGCACGAGATTCCCTTCCAGAGAGGCTGTATCTGTTTACATTTCCAGCAGCGATACACCATTGATTTCTATGCCACCAAGTCCCCTCCAACCTACTATGACTGATTTTCTAATGGTTACCAGTTTGATAGGTGCCAAATGGCTATCTCAGGGAGGTTTGAATTGCATTTCTGTGACTATCAGCTGATTTTTGAGCATTCTGTCATATGCTTTTTAGCTTCTTGGGGTTTCTCCTCTGTCATTAGCCTGTCCTTGTTCTTTGCCCATTTTTCTATTAAAGATGCTATTTTTTCCCTTTATTAATTAGCAGAATTTGCAAAACCTAGTATGATTTTAATACTGTGTCAGTTTTAGACCTTGTAAATATCCTCTCCCACTCCACCATTGCCTATTAACTTTCCAATAATGTTCTTTATGGAATGGAAATCCATCACCATATAATCACATAATTAAATAAGTCATTTTTCCCTATGATTTGAGCTTTTGAAATCTTAAGTTCTTTCATGTCCCTAGAATATAATATATTTTCATCCACCTTTTTTTTACTAACTGTAGAGTTTTATCTTTCACATTTAGCTCGTAGCTCCATCTAGGGTCCACCTTCGTATGTAGCATTTGGCTGAGATCCATTTTTATGTTTGTCCATTGATGAGTCAATTTTCTCAACACTATCTACTAAATGACCCATCCTTTCCTCTTAGACTTTGTGCTACCACCTTTGCCATGTTAAGTTCCCCTAAGCAGCAGGCCAGCCATGGGGAAAGATCCATGCCAGTTCTGCACCCATACCACTCTCTGCCTAAGCCTATACATGTTCTCACTTCCACAGAAGGGCCCTGACCTTGCCTGGTTTAGATCTCCAGCTCTTCTCTCTGATGAAGGATGCTCAGGCCAGGTGAGACAGGAACAGCTCTCCTTTTACTGGAGCCCACAGGAGAATTCTTTGAGTTTTATAGGGTTCTACCATTCTTTAAGACCAGAACGGTATCCAGGGAGGCATTCCTCAGGGTACAAGACAGTCATGCGGCATCATTCTAAGACAAGTTCAAGAAAAAAAGTAGGAAAGGAAAGAACCCATTGGTTATAGAAAAGAAGGGGGATGGAAGGGAGGAAGAGAGACAGCCAAACACAACTGTATCTGACCAGCTAGAGGTGAGGTCAGGTAGTGATAAAATCCCTCCCCTCAGGCAGGTCCTTAGCTGGGAATCTCAGAAACTGTCTCTGGTAGATTTCAGCAGAAACAGGGTCCATTAAAGGAGTCACTGGGAAGGCTTAAGAGTCAGAGCAGAGTGTAGGGCCTCTGCCTGCTGTAAGGGAGGCTACTGAGAATGAACCTGGCTTTTTTAGCTCCTTGTAGAGAACTGAGCTCCCCCCACACACCTTCCCACCAGGTGGGCACCTATAAGAGAGAGGAAGTGGATTCAGATGCTGAGCAGCTCAACAGAAAACTGTGTCAGCTCCTCCTCACCTGTACCCATTCATGTCCCCTGAGTCTGTGGGCCTGACATGTGTCTGGAAAACAAGAACTTAAACTTTGCTAACAGTCCAGCGCTGAGATTGCTCACACCCTGGGTGTCCATGTCAAGAGCCATTGTGAGAAGGAACAATATGGCCGCAAAGAGAATACCTGCTAAAAGGAAGAAGCCATCACCTACCACAACCCTGGTCATCTCAAATCCCAAGGGTCCAAGTGACTTAGTGGTTTCAGAAAAACTGAGAACCTGGTCTTCAACCTGACCCCACCAAGCCCACTACTTAGTCTCACTGCAGGATCTAAGGTGGTGGTCTCACAGAATGGTAGAACCCTACAGAGCTCAGAGAATGCTCCTGTGGGCTGGCCTCTCCAGTGAAAGAAGAGCTGTTTCCCTCTCACCTGGCCCAAGCATCCTCCTCAGGGAGAAGTACCAGAGATCTAAACCAGGCATGATCAGGGCCCTCCTGACTGTGGAGGCCCAGAGTCCCAGCTTAGTGTGGACCCCCCCCCCCAAGGCAGTGGCAGTTCCACAGGTCAAAGTGGGGCAGGAAGACTATGACCCAACCAGCTGCAACTTCCCCGGGGTGCTGAGGATGGCAGCTGCAGAATCAGTATCCAGCAAGTAGCTGGGCACTATGTCTGCCCCTGCCCAGCAGCACGCTGACAGAACAGGTCCCAGAGCTGGCTCTGGGTCAGTGAGATCCTAGGGTCTCCTTCAGTGCTAAAGAGCAACTCTGCAAGACCCTAAGACCTTCTGTAACATGCAAATGTTGGGGGCGAATAGCCTTTAAAATGTGGGTGCTTGTGTTAATCAGACAAGACTTGTAGGTCCGGGCTGGTGAAGTCTGGCATGCCAGTACTGCGGTCACGATCGTCACAGAAGGTGATTCTCGTGCATTAGCTTGCTGTCTGGGAAGCACAGAGGCATTGGAGAAAGCACAGGGAGCGGAGTGCTGTTACCCAGAGGCCTCTTCCTGCCCCCTGGGAGCATCGACCTACAAAGTGAGTTCACCTGCCCACCCATGGTTGGGCCTTCATCGTGTATCTGAGGTCTGGAAGGGGTAGTTGGTACATGTGCAGCGTCCTAGACTGTCCTCAGAGCTGGGGTCCCTGCCCTGCATGGGCCATGCCCTACCAATGGATGTGGGGCAGCAGGAACACCTGGGAAAGCAGGTGCCACCTTAATATTACCCTTCCCAAGTCTTTTTGTTGAGGACAAAGCTGATGTTAACGGTACACTGGGAAGAAACTGGGGGGCTGGTCCTGCCCCACATGCCTGGGCAGCAGGCCCCTGGGTTTGGCACTCTTCCTGCTGAGCATGTGGTGGGCATAATGAACCACACAGAGCTGGGGTGGGCAGCCGAGCCTTGGTTCCGATGTAGGCATTCAAGGCTGCTGACCAGCTCCCCAGGCACTGCAGCTGTGTGGGGTGATCGCCTCCCCCGCCCTCGGAGACCCTGGGCTTACACCTCTGCCTTAGGGGCTGTGTGCTGACACCGTCTGCAGCTCCTGGTACCATTGCTCCCCCCCCGCCCCCCCGCTTCATCTGTGGAAGGGCAGGTGCCAGATTCCAGCAATTGAGCTGGAGAAGCTCAGGGCAGGGCCGTCCGGGTTCACCGTTGTCTGTCCTTTGAGAATGGCCACAGGTGGGCAGACAAAAATGTCCTGAGAGCCACCATATGGTGAGCCTCATTCTTTTCCAGGGTCTGTCTTGCTCTTGAGTGGCTTCGGGGTCTGTCTGTCATCTGCCAGAAAACCACATCTATGCATGTGGTTTTCTAGCCTCTGGAAAATCAGAAGCAAAGATGGAGCCTCTCCCCTGACAGATCTGGGGGTTTCAGAGGACGATGATAGCGTGGAGTGGAGGAAATAAGGAGTGGGCCCTTGAGCTCATCTTTCTTGTTTTCACAGGCATGGTCGGGACTAGGACATTTAGGAGTAGGGTGTGTGAGGGGCTGTCTCTGCGAGGGCTCATCAGGGACAGCAGGCTCATGCATCCGCCTTTCTCTGTCCTTTCTGAAAACACTGTTCACAAGTCAAAACCCAAACTGACTCCGACCACCTCTGCTCTGGCAAGATGCAGCTCTCCTGCCCACCTCTGACATGCAGGTGCCTCTCTGTTTCTTTCTCCCTTTCCTAATAAACCCATCCTTTTAAAATGTTTTTTTTTAAAAAAAGCAAAAAACCACCAAACCTGATCTCCAGATGCAGAAGCTTAATCTTTTATTGTTATTATTTATGTCTTTTACATTATTGTGTATTCCCTGTAGGTTTCCCACCACCAATTTACCTGTGAACTGTCACCATAGTCCCTTGTGCTCTTTTCTCCCCCATTTTGAGCCCTTATCCTCCCCCTCCCTCGCTGAATGTGGGTAACATCTACTTTTTATTGCAGTATAACATAAATACAGAAAATTACCCAAGTGTGAAAGCACAATAATTTTTCCCCAAGTCACCTGTGGAGCTAGAATCCAATCAAGAAATAGAAAGCCATCAGAATCCCAAAAGCCCCTCAAGACCCCTCCCAGTCACCCCCCCCCATCTCTGCCGACTTCAAAATGAGGTTAGTTTTGCCAGTTTAGGGACTTGTACATATAGAAAAATACAATCATACCGGACTTTTAAGAACAGAAATATCTAACACTCAATATTGAGAGTTTTAATTTGAGATGATCGAATACCCAATCATCATCCTCAGATATAATAAAGCCTGCTACACAAAGAACTATCTTTTGGAAGTGTTTTTTGTTTTGTTTTCTAAAGGGTAGAGGCAAGAATCAATGAAAAGGGGCTGGGTCCTGACCTCTGGGTCAGTACAAAAGAAGAGCAAAGGGTGTTGCCCCAGAACCTGTTTGCAAGTAAGAACCCCGCAGTGGGCAGATTCAGAAACAGTGGGGATGGAATGCTCGGGAACCTTGACCAGAGCGCTGGACTTCCCCCAGAGTGTGGGGGAAGCTTAGTCAATTTTGAATACAGTGAGTCCTTACTTCGCTGCCACTGGTTCTTGGAAACTTTGCTTGCAATCAAGATGTTGTGTAACAATTTTACCATAGGCTAGTTAACATAAATAAAAGTTAAGTTCATACAGCTTATTTCTGGTCATAGAAATATCACCAAACTTCTAAATAAAGACCCCAAATTCTTCTAATATTAAACAATAATTTATGTTCATTCATTCATTTTCCAACCTGCTTATTCCATTCAGGGTGGTGGGTGACTGGAGCAGCTTCGGGTGCTAGGTGGGCACCAGCCTGGAAGGTCACCCTCCATCAGATCACAGGGTGCCTTCACACCCCTCTGCACCACTCAGACTGGGACAATCTAGACAAGCCAATAACCTAACACTCACATCTTTGGGATGGGGCAGGGAACCTGAGTTCCCAGAACCCACACAGACATGGGGAAACACACAGACTCTACGCAGTGGCCCTGGCCAGGAATTAATTGCTGTTTCTGCCTTTTCTTTCTTTCTCATCAAGCTGTAACAAAACAGCTTTGAAACAACGTTCAAGGACCTGCCCTACGTTTCAAAAGATGGGGTGACCTCCGTCAACACCTGAGTTACACACTGGATAAGCATGGCATTTCATTAGAGAAGATACAAAGAATTTGTTGCCCACGTGGTCACTCCTGCCTGACATTATTGGCTGGTGTTAATTGCATGAGGGAGATCATGAGGCTGAATCAAACCCAGCATGTTAAGTCTCAGAGATATCAGGAGGCACCAAAGCAAAAACCTCTGCTGGTAAAGAGTCACCTGCTCACCCATATGGAATTAGTGCGGTGAGCTGCAGACGTGCTGTAGGGGTCTGGGGGAGGGTTTTCTGGACAGTCTTATTCAGGGAACAGAGCAAATCCTAACGGAAAGGTGAAAAGTGAAACCTCTTTGCCAATAAATAGCAGTAATAGTTGAACCAGGACGATCCCGCCAGCTGAGCCTTTGGGGGAGTAGGAAATCAACTCCACAGAGCCGCCAGGACCTCCCCTTCCCACAGTAAGCCTTGGGTGAATAGGGGACTCCCAACCTGACTGCAAATTACAATCACCAGGGAGAGGTTATTTTTCATATGGTGGTAAAATATGCATAATGTAACATTTACCTATTTTTAACATTTACCAGAACATTTTAACTATTTTTAGGCATATGGTTCAGTGGCACTAAGTACTTTCGCACTGTTGTGTAATCATCACCACTCTCTCCAGAATGCTTCCCAAATGGAGACTCTGTACTCATTAATCACTAACTCCTTTCCCCTCCCCTCCCCTCTGCTCCGCTCTGCTCCGCTCCGACAACTGCTATTCTATTTTTTGTCTCTGAATTTGACTCTGTAGATGCCTCATATAAGTAGGACGAAATAATATTTGTCCTTTGTGTCTTCAGGAGAGATTTTTTTCCCCTCAGCCTCTCTTTAAAAAATGTTTAGTGAAATAACATTGGTTCATAACATTCTATAGGTTTCAGATATACAGCGTTAGGTCAACATCTGCATATACCACATTAGATCCCCACCAAAAATCTAGTTTCCATCCTTCAACCTAGAATAGACCCCTTTTGACCTGACTTACCTATCTCCCTGGCCCCTTCCCTTCTGGTAATCACTATTTTGTTCTTATAATCTAAGAATTTGTTCTTTACTTTAGCTCCTTTTGCAAGGGAGATTTTTAAAACATGAATGCTCAGGCCAATCCCTGACCAATTAAATCTGAAAAAAATCAGAATTTCCAGAGGCAAATGGCAGCTGGGGAGGTGGGGGGGAGGGTGGGGGCAGGGCAGGCAAACATTGAAAAATCTCCTTGTTGATTCTAAAGGGCTGCATTGAAAACCCTGGGTTGAAATCAGATTTGACACTCAGGACACTCCCCTCTTTCCTTCCTCCCCCTTTCCCCCCAGAAAGGACACCTCAGTGCTTGATGGCTGGTGCCCAACATTCTTTCACTGTGGGCAAAGCTTAGGACTTTCCTTCTTCACCTGGAGATGAGAGGTTTGAAACGACTGATTGAGATATCAAAGTGACTGAAACTCACCTGCTAAACATTATCCTATCAACAAGTTTAAGTGATTATTATCACAGTCTCTTTTTGAAAGCCAGAATGACTCAGAGAGTAGATGATGAGTAGCCCTGGCTTGGGAGAGGAGGAAAGAGACATCAGGGACTCAGGGTCACTTGCGGGGAGAAGGGTACATGGCTTGCCTGTGCACAAAATAGGAGTTGGAGTGAGGAATTTAGGACCAACACATCTGTGCACCCACCCAGTTTACGGGCAGGAAACGTGGCCCCTCAGACATATGGTTCCCATCAACCCTATTTTTGCATGATTTTTGAATCCCCTCTTCCCTTTTTATTTAACTGCACTGACTTCATTACAAAGGAACTTCACTTACATGGGTTGTAGTTGAGGCACGACTAGTGCCTTGTTCAAGGAATTGCTCCTTGTGTGTTTCTTCAGAACTGAAAATACCTGAGTGAATGAGGGGGAAGGGGAGGGGAAGGAGAGGAGAGTGGGAGCGGGATCCTGACCAAACTCATGATATTGGTTCTCACAATGGGGGGAGGGAGGTATGGAATGGGGATTGGAAGGATTTGATTATTTATTTAAACCCCAGAAGTAAGCATGACAAAATGTTAACATTTGTTCATTCTGTGTTGGCATTTGTTTTGCTATTTTACTCTTTTTACTTATCTTTGTACTTGTCAGTATTTCTAAGTTGTCAATATTACCTTCACATTTTTATAAATAATTGTATGCATAAATATACATGTATAAAGTATTTTGATAACCGAGGAGAGTTCTTATAGCTTTTTGTATTAATAATTTTATGATAAAATCACATTAATAAAGCCCCACAGAACATCTGAAAAATACAAGAGATGCAAATTAACATTTCCTGTAATACTACCATTCAGAAATTGCCACATTTTGATTTGTCTCCAGTTTTTTCCATGCATTCAAAAATTGCATCATTAATTTCAAGTTTTTCAGATAGCTTCTGATTACAAAAATAATAGTTGCTCATTGTAAAATGCAGAAAAAGATAAGGAAAGACGAATGTCTCATGGACTTATGTAATGCAGACAAGCAGCAAGACAGGCGGGGATGGGGGGGTAGTTGGGGGTTGGGGGGCTGCTTCCCTGCCCCTGGCAGGATCTTTACCCTCTCTGGGCTCTCTCTGGCTTTCCCTCTTGGTCTCTTCCTCTCTGTAGCCATTCTCCGCTGCACTCCACCACACGGTCCTCTGTGATGCTGCCCTTATATGCTCAGTCTCTCAGCTCAGGTGTGCCCACTTATGCATGCCCACACCATCTCCAAGTGTCCACCATCAAGTACATGTGCCCTAAACCCACACTCCCAAGAGCCTCCTGCACTCAAGGCCTCAGAGGCCAATGGTGCAAATATCTCAGCAAACTTCATTTACCCTACACCTTGCTACCTGGAGTGCCCCCATCAAGGTTTTTGATGGCCGAAACCAAAATCTGACTCTGCTTAGGAAGAGAAGGACCTTACTAGAAAGATTGAAAGTGCATACCTCATGGGTGTGAAGCTAAAATTACCAAGGTCTTTGCTTTCATTCATCTCCTCCTCTGGTCTTTATGTCATCAAGTAACCTATTCAGCAAGATATTACATGGCTGGACACTCATACTGTTACAGGGCAGCCCCGATATGAATGGGGTGCCAGTCGGGGTTCTCACCCGTGAGCTTAAAAGGGACTTTTAAGACTTAACTGCAGACACACACAATAAAATTAATAAAAGGGTTTATTTACAAAAAGGGAAGGGAAAAAGATAAAGAATAAATTGGTGAATGCATCCTACCAGTTCCGCTGAGCTGAAATCTTAATGGCACACTCAAAAACCTGGTAATCCACAACCACGAGCAATTGCCCCCCTCCAAGCTCACAGGTCTGGTATTTTTAATCCCCCAAAACCCTTTCTTACCTCCACCCTCAGTCCTCAGCATCCTCCCTTTGGTGATGGCTTTTTGGGATTCATAGTCCTAGATGTCTTGGATCTCTCTGGCTTGAGGTGGGGAATGGGGTCCTGGGACACTCCCCTTTCCTGAGGACCACCCTCTTACAATATTAATTTGATCTTGGTTTAAATGTTACCTCCTTAGAGGTCTTCTTTCATGGCTCAATCCCAAGGAGTCACTCTCTATTGCGATAGCCTTAATTTGGGGGAGCAGGGGCTTATCATTTATCATTCCCTATAATTATTCCTGTTTACTCATATATCCATCTATCTTATCTCTCTTCTTCATTATCGTGGCCCCAGAATCTAGAATAGTGTCTGGCATTAGATTTGTTGTTGAATAAATAAGTGAATCAAAGAGCCTCCCTCTGGTGATCCTGCCTACATAGGACTGTGGACATATCTTCCTTTAACTACCACTGGACACACAGCTAAGAAAGGCACGAGTTGCACCCACACTCCTTCTTCCCTACCTCCTTGTATGGCAATTCCACATCCCTGTGTTCATGAGAACCATCACCAAAGCCAACACCATATTGCTCTTTTGTTTTTTCTTTCCGCCTGTTTGCCTCTACTGTGAAATTTCCATGTAACTGCCTCTGCTTCTGTAACAGGGTGGTCCCCAGGAAAGAGTGTGTTCCAGGTTCCCTGCCCATCCAAGGAGGGTGGAGCTGAGCAGAAGATTAAAAACTGGAGAAGAGACAGAGGACACATAACACAGAAGACAGAAGGAAGAAGGATGGAGAGCCAGAAGAGGTACCCGGAGCAGAGACGTGTAAAGAAGCCTGGACTGATTGAGACAGATGTGGGTGAGAGCCCCGTGGGGAATGAACTATGACAATGTTCATCTGGATTTTGATTTTGCTCTTTAACTCCCAGAATTGTCTGGCTATTTCTGACCATGTTGTGTGGGTCCCTGCCAAAAGGTGTTTTAGACTTGTGGCAGGCTTTCGAGACTTGCTTTGGGCCAATCCCGTTTGGATGGACTTTTACCCACGAGGGGTTGGATAACTTTGGGTGCTTGATTTAGATACTATATTCTTTGTCAATGATGGAGAAGATATATAGCAAAATAAGATTAGAATTAGACCCACACAAGAAAGGTGGGGGTAGAAGAAATCAACATAACCATTAGCACAATCCTTAGGTGCCAGCTCCTAAGTTACAAAGCATAGGTAGGAGCTAGATGGCAGTCTAGGGGCAAAGATATGGAGATTGCGCCCATTGTAGAATCTCTGGTCTCTTTTCTAATTCCAGTTAGCCAGTAAACAGACAGATATCCTCAAAGATGAGCCCCTCCCAACTGAAAGAGGGTTATATCAGTGCCATCTGTGCAAGAATTCGAGGCAGCCATTTTCTCTGCCCACCTGTGTCTATGCAGGTGCTTTCCTTTACCAACTCTGTCACTCTGCAGGGCAGCGGCCTGCCTGTCTGCCCGCAACCAGCACCGTGCAGGCCTCTCTTAGCAAACCTGCCCCTCAGCAGGGCAGCTCTTTCTGCCCACTTGTGTCTGTACAAGTGTCCTTTACTTCCTTGCCCTAATAAACCTGTTCTTTAAGTATAACTGAGTCTCTGTCTCGTGGAGAAACTTGTCACGTGCCACCGAAGGGAGCTCTGGTGAAACCTTTCCCAGAGTGAACCCAAGGACCCCGCTCTTCTCTCAAATCCATCGACTCTAAAACGACATCATCTTCTCTTGTCTTACCTAATTGTATTAAAGTCTGTTTCCACTTAATGTCCTGTATGTTTTGTATTGATGCGGTTGATGGCAGAACCTATTTAGAACGGGCAGGTTTGGGGGTTCTGGGGTGCCGCTCTCCCTGCCCTATAACACCTCCAGTTCAATGAAATCACCAGTGTGTTCCCTTGTTGGCATATTCTTCCCTTTGCTGTGAAACTCCGAACCCTCAGGGTATACCTTGTTAAGATGGGGTGGGGGGGCGGAATTTTAAACAGCTGTTTACTATTGTAGTCTCAAGCTTTTTGTTGTTGTTTTGCCTTATTTATCATCCCATACCATTTTTCAAGTTTGGCATGAGGAGTAGGGGAACGACATCATCCTGGGGTGCGGGAAGGGAACTTGTTAAGACCACAGAGGAACGCCACCCCAGCAACCTTGGCTCACTCTTCTTGAACCCATTGAGCGTGCATGGAGAGGAGGGGAAGGGATTAGGATGACGAAAACAGACAAAATTAAACTGGAAAAAACATGTTTTGGAATCACCCTTCCAGAAGAAAAACTCAGTCTCTTTCTTGATGAGCAAATTGGAGGATTGCAGGAACTGAGGCAAGAAGCCACTAAGCCCAGTAGGCAATTTAGTATTACTGAGTCTATGAAGCCAAGTTCAGAACTCCTTATTATAATTATTCTTGGTTTTTCAATTTTATTTCTTTAGCTTTTAGGCCTTGAGAATGCCTGGTGTTAATGAAATACTAGGGGTGGAGGGCGTGTTAGGAATGCTCTCTGCTGTACACGGATCAGGATCACTAGTGGACAAAAATTCACAGTATTGAATAATAGTACTTGCTCCTTTGAGTTTTTGGATTAAACAAAAAAGAATGACAGCTGGAATTTTGCTGCAATTTTTTGGGTATACTTTTGTTTTTATTTTAAATTGTATAATAATTTACCGAGGTAATACTGGATTACAACACTGTATATTATTTAGGAATACAGGCTTAATTCTTCTTCAGATGTATGTTTTTAATGCTGTTCTTGTTCAAGCATTAGCAACATAGTTTTAGCTTCATCAGATAAGTATATTATGATATTGATAATGTGGAATTCCAACAAGCTTATTATTTAAATACATTATTATCTTGAAAGTATCATCATTCTTTTGATATCCCTTCTCCGTGAGTCATTATTTATTTACAATGAAAGGTTACAGAAGTTTTAAGATTCAGTATTATGCTATCATTTTTATAACAGATTATACAATGTATAATGCAAATCTAGTGTTTACTAATACAAATGACCCTTTAAATTAAATAATTTATAGTTACCCTGAAAAAAATTCTAGAGAAACTGGCTGTGAGAAAGACCAGGTAGTGCACTTATTTCAAAAATCTTAAAACAACTGTCTTAAAGACACTTAAAGAACTAAAGGAAGATGAGATAAAGTCAAGAAAAAATAAACATGAACAAAAGTAAAATATCAGTTGATAGAAAATACAAAAGAGAGCCAAAGGGGATCTAGGAAGATGGTAGAATACGAAGCACCAGGAATTTATCTCCCTGTTGAGACAACAATTGAATTGATAGATTCTGTATGATATAACTATTTTGGAACTATGAATCCATTGAAGGATTGCAGCTTTCAGAGAAAGACTTGGATGGTAGATTATTAATTTCAGTCAATAAAAACGCTTAGCTCAGCAGTGACTACCCACCCACCCCCACCTCCCAACCCATAGCAGGCAGCCATACACACATTCCAGGATCACCTTGTACACAGGTGGCAGGATCAAAGGTACCCTGTTTTCCAAGTATTAAAGATCTGGTCTCTGGTCATTGATTATTACTTCTGATTGCAGAGGTAGAGACATAGATGTGGGCAGTCACTGTCCCTCAGTTGGGGGGGACAAAGGATGTCTGCAACAAACTCCACAGATAGGTTTATGGACCCCACCTCAGATCGAAGAGATCAAGACACTAGGGGCTACTAATTAATTAATGCCATCATCATCAAAGAGAGGATTGCTGGGAACTGAGGGGTGGAGTTAAGCAGCAAGGTTTGGTATATAACCAGACGTGGACTTTGGGGGTCTTTTGGCTTCTCACCAGGCTACAGCGTGCCATTGGGTGTTTCCAGCTCTTCGGATCTGGTAGGACATATTTGCAGATTTCTCTCTCTCTCTCTCTCCTCTCTTTTGTCCCTGAGTTATTCATTTTTTATTTCCCTTTGTAAATAAACCTTTTATTGCCCTTTTTGTGAGTGCCTGCAATTGATCTTATTATAAGTCCTTTTTAAGTGCATGGGTGAGAATCCAGTCAGGTACCCCATTGTATATCGGGGTTGCCCTGGAACACCTCCATTGTCACAAGCCCCTCCCTTCTAGTTTAAGCAAATTCCAGTGATTTTAAAGGCCAGAATACCGCCCCCCCCACTTTCAGTTTTTCTTGTTGTCATCTTTTAAGAGCCAGACATTTAAGAACTCAAGAGCAACTGCATATGCAAGGAAACTTAGACAGTCACTGTACATTCCCATGAAAAGGAGAATTCCAGCAAGACTCTAAGTTTACACTTCAGTGTGATCTCCAGCACAAAGATCACTTACAACAAACAGAATTTTTTTAAAAACAGAAAACTTTAAAGAAGAGGGAATCTTATTTCCAGAGTTGTTGCAGGGTAGGAGAGGGGCACCTCCGAAACCCCAGACCTGCTCTATTCTAAATGGGTCCTGCCATCCCTCACATCAGTACAAAACATATAGGACCTTTTGTGGAAAGAAACTTTAATACAATTAGAAAAGACAGAGAAGACAAAGACTATAGTATCTAAGTCAAGCACCCAATGTTATCCAACTCCTCTTGGGTAAAAGTCCACCCAAACAGCATTGGTCCAAAACAAGTCTCGAAAGCCTGCCAAGTCTCAAAAGTCTAGAAAGTCTAGAACAGCTTTTGGCAGGGACCCACACATAAGGGTCAGAAACAGCCAGACAATTCTGGGAGGAACCAAAATACCTTTCGGCAGGGACCCATACAAAAGGGTCAGAAACAGTCAGACAATTCTGAGAGGAACAGAACAAAATTAAAACCAAAATCAACATAGCCATTGTTAACTTCCCCATGGGTCTCTCACCCACATCTCTTTCAATCAGACCAGGCCAGTGCAGCTTCTTTATAAGTCTCTCTGCTCCTTGGGCCTCTTCTGGCTTTCCATCCTTCTTCCATCTCTTCCCATCTTCTGTCTGTGTGTTCTGTGTCTCCTCTGTGTATGTTCTCTATGTGTGTGTCTCTCTTCTCCAGCTTCTTATACACTGCTCAGTTCCACCCTACCTTGGGTGGGGCAGGGAACCTGGGACACGCCCTTTCTCCTGGGGACCACCCTGTTACAGAGTTACCACATTACTAGAATCAAATGTCTAGCTTTCAACAACACACAAAAATCACAAAGCATACAAAGAAATTGGAAAGAATGACTCATTCACAGAAAACAGAAAAAAGTACATTAATAAAAACTGTCCCTAAGAAAGACTAAATGGGACCTCCCTGGTGGTGCAAGGGGTTAAGCCACAGCTTATGAAACTATCCAGAGCCACTGCAACACAAGTTCTATCCCCAGCCAGGGAAGCTTCCCACATGGTGCAGCAGACCTCTCCTATCTTGCCTGCTGCTTCCCTCAGCAGTGTATTTCAGTCAATCTGCCTATTCTGCTCCCCACTCTGTCTCTGGTGAGTCCTCTCACCTCACTCACCCCCACATACCTCTGGCCTATATCCCAGTTTGTATGTATAAATAAATATTTTTTTAAAAGTAAGAGAAAATCTAAGACATTCCTAGATAAACAATAACTGAGGGAGTTCATTATTCCTAGACCTGCGCTCTTATTAGTAATTACTTTAAATAAGTTACTGGATTAAAATTATCCAATCACAAACCAGAGAGTGGCAGAGAGGTTAAAAATGATCCAACTATATCTATAATACACTCACTTTAGATCCAAAGACACAAATATATCAAAAAGATGGGAAAAGATATTCCATGCAAATACTAATAGAGCATGAGTAGGATATTACTAAATGCCAAACAAAATACTTTATCAAAAAAGTTTACAAAATACAAAAAACATATATTTTAATAAATGGTTCAATACAACAAGAAGATATAACAATAATAAACATTTACTCACCTAGTAACAAAACTTCAAAACAAGTAAGATAAGACATAGTTGAAGGGGGAAATAGTCCTACAATAGTAGTTGAAGTTGTCAATATCCCTGTCAGTATTGACTTAAAAATGACAAAGCAGTAAGTAAGAAAAACAAAAGACTTGAACAAGTAAATCAACTGATCTAACAAACATATGTGGACATTCTACTCAACGACAGAATGCACATTCCTCTAAAGTGTCCACGGGACATTCTCCAAGAGAGACCACATGTTAGACCACAAGTCAAATGTCAATACAGAGACGCCCCCAAAACATGGCGGCGAACAGACGCTAGGATCAGGCTCGCCTACAAAAAATCGATTCATGGAGAAAAATATCCCTAACTTTGAGAGCTGTCTCGAAGAGAACCGGATACCCTACGCAATACAATCGACCCCGGGGGTGCTTTGGACTTAAAAATAAACTGAAGAGTCGGAGTAAAGAGAAGAGAGGGGACATCTAATCCCACACAAAGGGGGAGCAGAGAGGAGAGATGGGCAGACCAGCTTCCCCTGAGAGCCACTGAATACAAGGTTTTTAACTTTTAACTTACCTTTTTCTCTTGGTCCTTCATTCCTACTTTTCTTCATCTCCATTCCCCTTTTCTTTCCTCTCCCTGTTTTTTATTTCTTTTTTTTCTTTTCTTTCTTTTTCTTCCTCTTTTCCCCTTACTCTCTTTTCTCTTTTCTTTCTCTTTTACTACAAACCACCCCTTCATCTTCCCTAATTAAACTCGGAACCAGAAACACACTGGAGACACGCCACGAGAAACACAAAAATTCAACAAAGAAAAATAAGAAAAACCAGAAGCTATCTAGCCACAGCCAAGGCAACTCAGACACTAGGGAACCACAAACACTCCTGAGCAAGTAAAACCAGAAGTCATGCCCGCCAGCACCAGTGGAAAACTACGAACAGAGCAAAGCAGAAAACCAACAATGGGAAAGAAAAAAGTCACAAATGATCCTCAAAACATTACACCACAAAAAGAAACTCCCTCTCCAGAACCCATTAATATGGACATAGAAGATTACATCCACCTAACAGATAAAGACTTCAAAATAGCCATCACAAAAAAAATTGATAGAATTAAATGAAAAGAACAAAGAGGGCCTCCCTGGTGGCGCAGCGGTTAGGTGCTGAGCTGTGGAGCTGTCGGCAGCGGCTATGCAAGTTCGACGCCCGGCTGGGGAGAATCCCACATGGTGCGGCAGACCTCTCCTGCCTCGCCCACTGCTCCCCTCAGCAGTGTATTTCTGATCTGCCTGTTCTGCTCCCCACTCTGTCTCTGGTGGACCCTCTCGCTGCCCCATGCCTCTGGTCTGTACCCCAGCTTGTATGTATAAATAAATAAATCTTAAAAAAAAAAAAGAAAAGAAAAGAACAAAGAACTGAGGGATATAAACAAAGAACTGAGGAACGAGAATGAATCCATAAAGACGAAATTGAAGG